>APFE031196428.1:16611-63531 GCA_000404065.3 Pinus taeda | reverse complement strand
TTGTTTTATTGTTGCGTTCTCTAACCTTCACCCTCATCACATCATATAGAAAATTGACCTTCCTTCAAGGTTCAGTTACTTGGCATACTCCATCCTTTAACTAAAATGTGGCATTCAAAGATACCAATTACCTCATGTGATCCTCTTCATCAAAATAAGATGGATTTTTTTTCTTTACATTACAAGATTGGTTCTAATTTATAATTGGATAAATGAATTGACATTGGAATGAAAATGTAGGTTGAGAGGAGCCATGGATAAAAATATTTGTGTATATCAAGTTATATGAAAGATAATCCCGAGTTAATAGAGGAATATGCACTCAATCATATATTCGATATTATCAAAAAATTACTCAAAGAACTAAACTAGGAGTTTCAGATACCAGACAACAATGTTCCAATCACCTCCAAGAAACATTCTTTTGACTTTCTAAGGGATTTATGTGATCTCTATAGATACCAAGATAGCTTCAACATTGCAACGTATGAAATAAGGAATTTGGTGATGAAAACACTCATTGAGCATGTGCCTTCATAACTGTAACTTTAATCTACTTATGTCATGCTATGATCAAGATATATTAAAAGATGGACCATAGGTAGGTTTCTCATCTCAGAAAGATAAAAATGATTTCAATATAATTCCAAGTTACTACTTCACTAAAAATAATTTCTAGTTGCCACTAAAGTGGCAATGTGCTTGTTGAGAAGTTTTTTTCGAGTAAATTTTACAACTTTGTTGTTTTTTTTCATAGTATACATATTGATATTTTCATATGGAGTTGAAAACTTACTTGCACTAGATGTGTAAGTTCCTTCTATAGAATTTTTCTTTTTTTTTTCATTTCAAATTTCATATATGGAGTTGGAGACATACCTGCACCAATTATGTTATGATAAATTTTCATATGACAAACCTTTCCTCTCTAGGATTTATACTTGGATGTGAATATCTGCATTAGCTACAAATAACTTTTCATATGACTGAAATGTTGGGTTGTGCTATATTATTTCCACGACTAGCCCCAGTAGTTAAACAAGGGGTTTAGACGGGGGGTGGAGATCCCCCTTCGTTGCGTCGGGTGCAGCGAGGGGTCATAGGGGGGATGCAGCCCCCCTGTCGTGGGGTTTGAGGGGACGGTAGTCCCCCTCTATAAGGTCCAGTGCAGTGTCATGGGGAAATATTTTTTGGACCCTATATTAGGTGGGTGGACCTAACTATGGTTTTGTGCATGGATTTTGCACATGGTTTTGGGTGTGATGGTTATTGGTCCATGGTATTTTGTAGATCCGATGAAGGGAACATTAGTTATGTTTTAAGATAGGGTTAATGGATTGGAGTTTATGGATGCTTCCACATGTATATATATGTGTCGTAACATTGAAAGGAACATAACAAAAAAATCAATCTGGTAGTTCCAATTTTGGGATCCAGGGGAAAATCTCTGTGTATATTTTTTTTATGTGTTATGCTATTTCCATTGTTTATTTTATGTTTTTAGAATTTATATGCAGGTAATCTTTGTACAGGGTTAAAACCTACACAAAATTTTCTCTCAAACATAACTAGTCATAGCTCTAGGATTTTTATGATCACCATGACCTTTAAACATTAAAGTTGGAAGTCAATTACTAACAAAATATCAGCAATTTCCACCTACATAAACTAGATTGAGGGATGAAAATTGAAAACATTCTTTAGGTATTATATCAAAAAAAATTGTTATATTCAAAAACTTGCTAAAGCACAGAGAATTGATGATTCAATCCACAATTCACAAACATATGCATAATTTATAAGGGATTTGAAGTAGCAAAGTGTATTATTTAATCTTGACTTGAAAATTCTAATTCTATAGATGTAACAACCTTAGGTTAAAAGTTAATGTAATAAAGTTAATAAAGGAAAATATTAGACCAAGGTCATGTGACACTTATTCCAAGTTGAATGGTAGGAAAAACATCCTAGTGGGTGTTCATTTGGTTTGTTATGGATAAGGAAATTAAAAAAGGAAACGGAAAACGAATTGAAAAGGAAAAGAAGCATTATTTGAAATTTTATTTATGAAAATAATAGAAGATAGGAGAAAACGAAGGTGAAAGGTCATAGGCTGCATGTGAGGATGAAATGAAGGAAAAATAGAGGAAAATGAAGAAAATAGATGCTTCATTAATAAAAAGGCTTATGAGGATCAGTTCATAACTTTTGTCAGTTCAGTTTTGGAGTTGTCTCTTGAATCTCTCTATTCTCTCATAATCTTGCACACTTAAAGCATTCTTGGAGCACTCTAGCATTGGATAATAGAAGGAAAAGGAAGGAAAAAAGAGAAAAATAAAGAAAATATCAAGCAAGGAAGACTTTGACCAAGGTTCTACAATGAGATTACTTGCAAGTATCGAGTGGCATGTATTATTTCCTTGCTAGATTTGGCATGCATGTGTGTATTTGGTCCTCCTGTTGTCATTGGCATGGGTTTCTCCAGGTGTGATATTGGTTTCCAGATTTGCCTTAACATTTCCAAATATCCATGGTATGATGGGGTTCTTTCATTTGGTTCAACTAGATTTTTCAATGGTTTGGAATTGGGTGAGGTGGTCTCAAGAAAATTTCCAAGGGCCTAGAAATACTTTAACTGGTATTGGTGGGATATGCAGTAAAGCCTAAGGGTGGAGATGGGAAAATTCCTCATGGTATTGGTGAAAAAATATAGAGGCATCCATGCTTATTTAGGGGCTAGTGATCCCTTGATCAGTTTTGGCAAGATTGCGGTAAATCCTGCTAGTGTATGTTTCTTTGTTTGGGCCTAGGAATCCCTTGACCAGTAATGGCAGGATTGCGGTAAAGCCTAGTTGTATAGGTGATGGTTTCAAGCATATAAATCACTTGACTGGTAATGGCGGGATATGCGGTAAAGCTCAAGGAAGACTTGGTTTTTTTTGTTTTGAGTCCCATATTCATACTTGGAATATGGCACGAGGGTGATTTGTTGAACGAGAGATTTGGTTCAGCCAAATATATGGTCAAGTGGTACGTGGGAGTACTTGACTTGGTTGGCTTTTGCATACCTTAATAAGAGATATTTTCCTCTTGTATTTCATGAATATTTATACTTTTTATTATGTGGCGTTTGATGATTGTTCTATCACCATTATTATTCTAGTTATATGCTAGTTATAAGCATGGTTTTATGGCAGACTTTGGTTATAGTTCTTTTCATGTTTTGATTAGTAAATGAATATCTAATGAATGTATGACCTAATATACGTTATTGCAGCTATTATGATATGGCATCAGACCTTCTTGATGATTTTGAGATAATTCGGGACCCCTATGTTCATATATGCATTTATAACCTATACATTACATGTTCGTAATATGTTTGACGAAATACCTGTCATGGTCAGGACTTGTTAGCTAAATTTCTTGTCTAAGTTATCAATCAATGGGTTTTTCCTTGTGTCATTCATAATTTTGGGTAGAGGTCTGGATCCTAGCCTAAAAAAAGTGGCTCAAATCTTGGAGTCCTAGGCACAAAACAGAGTAAATTGGACTGCAGTCACTGAGAGGTAAGGTTATCCATGCAATTGGAGCCTTACAGTTGTTGGATATCCTTGTTATGCATGGGACTGGTAGCCTAGGTCAATGAAAAAGCAAGTTAACTCAAGGTTATGGCACCTGGAGTGGTTTTTTAGCTCCTGGGGCCCCTTTAGCTCCTGAGGAATGTCAATAAAGTTTTAATTTGTTGATTCCACTTCCCTAATTGTACCTAAGAGGTTGAATCATACCATAGTAACTCTTGCTCACATATTTACCCTAGTGGACCATTGAATTTGGTTAAGTGTGGGAGGAGGGTGTTACAGATTGGCATTGGAGCATGGTTCAACACTTTGACTAGATGGGAAAAATGTGTTTTTCATGCATGCATGTCAATTGTGTATGTATTTGTTATGCATTTTAGTGTCTAAATCTTTATTATGCATGTAATGTCATTGTTATGGATTTTGTGCATGAGGTAACGGTATGAAATTAGTATTGTCATGCATGATATTGATATATTGTTATGATTATGATTATACATGTGTCATGCTAATCTGGTTGACATTGTAGACGATATATCCTCCCCTGAATATACCGAGGTATGTTAGTTATGTTTATGTTTGGTTTATTTGACATGATATACTTGCAGGAATAAGAAGATCAAATATGACTAGCAATGTTGTGGATTACAATTCATGAGACACTCCTTACAAATCAGATGAGCAACCAAGAGATGAGTACTCTTCAAACATAGAAGACACTTTGAGAAGTTTGAAGGAAAATATAAGAACTTACAAAGTAGATAATGATAGAACCATTCAGTCACAAGAGATAAATTACAAGGAACAAGATAAACAAGTTGAGGTCAATACAATTATCCTTCAGAGTTTTTTAAACTTGTAGAGATAGGGACCATTGAGGATCATTCATGGATTGGAGGACTAGAATAATGGAGCATGTGGTAGCAGGCCTCATTGTGGCCATAAGTCGGATAGCGAGGACACGATAAGAGATGGTAGATTTTTCGGTACACCTAAAGGTAGTGGATATGGGATTTACTCTAGTTCTATTTCAGACATGTGTTATGGCCATCATCACTATATTCCTTAGAAAAGGAGTGATAGAGGATATTTACTAGATGAGTTCAATAAAGCCAAGCCACCTACATTTCATGGATATTTAAAGAAGCTAGAAGATGCAGAGACATGACTATTTGGGATGAAGATATTCTTTGAGTTGCATGATTACACAAAGAAAATAAAGGCCAATATAGTTATTTTCAACCTCAAAGGGAAAGCAAACATATGGTGGGAAGATGTGAAGTGGGTTAGAGACATCAGGACAGAGGAGTTTATTTGGCATGATTTTAAAAGGATTTTCTAGAAGAAGTACTTGTCAAAAAGGTATTATGATAGTAAATCAAAGAAGTTCTATGAGCTGAAGATGGGATCAATGACAGATGAGGAGTACATGACTAAGTTCCTAGAATTGTTAAGGTATGTGTCATATCTTAAGGATGAGAAAGTCAAAGTTCAAAGACTTTTTGGTGGGTTACAATTAGCATTCAAGGATTGGATTGGGTATGATGAGTCTCGGTCACTAGAAGAATTCATTGGGAAGTTGAAACAATGTTCTGAAAAACCGAAGCATAAGAGAGAGTCTCAGAAAGGTTGGAATGGGAAATATAAGACTAAAGATAAATGACAACTGAAGCAAACAAGATCTCAGGTTTATAGGTTTGTAGGTTTGGTTGTTTACAAGTTGTTTGTAGGTTTTCAAGTTTGGTTGTTTACAGGTTACCCATGTAGTTACTGGTTAAAAGTTAGTGAAGTTGTATATAG
The DNA here is from genome assembly GCA_000404065.3 of Pinus taeda. Taxonomy (NCBI): domain Eukaryota; kingdom Viridiplantae; phylum Streptophyta; class Pinopsida; order Pinales; family Pinaceae; genus Pinus; species Pinus taeda. The sequence continues at coordinate 58,150 of APFE031196428.1, read as the reverse complement.
GTACTAAGAAAAGAGTTCATCATTGGGTAAGAGATTGTGCATTTAATTTGAATGGTAGGCCTACATCATCACATCTGAATTTACTTCCATTGGGATCGTACAATATGCTTCTAGGTATGGATTGGTTATACCTTCATGGGAATAAGGTAGATTGTTATGAAGAGGATATTAAGTGTTTCAATAACAATGGAGAAAAAATAATTTTACAAAGTAAGAAGGAAAAATTAGTGAGAATGGTTACAAATTTTCAAGGAACGTGTAGTCACAAGAAAGTATGTGTTTTATTTGCAGTTGATATCTCCAGTGATAAAAGTAAGGATGTTAAGGATGTAGAAGGCTTGAAGAGGTACTTGGTCTTGCAGAGGTTTCATAATGTGTTTCCAGCAGATATTTCAGAGCTACCTCCTCACAAAGAAGTGGAATTTTATATTGACTGGGTACAAGGAGTAGCACAAGCATCAAAGACACCTTATAGGATGAACACACTAGAGTTTAAAAAAGTGGTTTTATAGTTGAAGAAATTATTGACAAGGGATACATAAGGTCAAATATGTCACCTTGGGGTGCACGAGTGTTGTTTTTGAAGAAGAAGGATGGTATTCTTAGGTTATGTACTAACTACAGATAGTTGACAAAGGTAACCATCAAGAATAGGTATTTGTTGCGAGGATCAATGAATTTTTTTACTACTTGAAGGAAGAAACATTATTCTTGAAGATTGACTTGAGATCGGGATATCATCATGTACACATCAAAGAAGAGGACATCTATAAGACTATTTTCTGAACCAGGTATGGACATTATGAGTTTGTTGTAGTTATTTTTAGTTTGACTAATGTTCTAGCTACTTTCCTGTGTTTGATGAATAGCATGTTGTGTCCTTATCAGGACATCTTCGTTATTGTATTCATTCATGATATATTCTTATATTCCAAGAATGAGGAAGAGCATGCCAAACACTTAGCAACAATATTGAGATATCTAAGAGAGCAAAAATTGTATTCCAAGCTTAGTCAATGCAGTTTCTTTAATACAAAGGTAAATTACTTGGAACAAGTTGTTTCCAAGCAAGGCATAGCAGTGGATCTAGAAAAGATAAGAGATCTCATGGAATAGGTATCTCCTAGAAATGTGGATGAGGTTATGTCATTCATGGGTTTTGTAGGTTACTAGAGGAGGCCTGTCAGAAAATTATCATGGATTTCCTATCCTATGACATCATTTCAGAGGAAAGGAAATAAAATTGAATGGGAAGAGGAATGTGCAACAAGTTTTGAGTAATTGAAGCAATTGTTGAAAAATGCTTTAGTTCTCAAGATTGCAGATCTAGATAAAGAGTTTTTGGTATGTACAAATTCTTTCAAGAGAGGAATTGGTGGAATCTTGATGTAGGAGGGATGAGTGGTATGCTACAAGTCAAGGAAATTGAATGAGGACAAGAAAAAACTATGTGAAATGTGATCTGGAGTTGGAAGCTATCATTCATGCTTTGAAGATGTGGACACACTATCTTCTTGGTAGGGTTTATGTTGATGAGTGTGTGGAGTACTAAAGAAGGTATGTTTTTGGTAATTATTTCAGCATCTTTTCATTAGAACTTACAAACCTTTTGCATCATGAACTAGGAAAATGACAAGGAATTGTAATAAAACCTGTGAGATTAATGTGCAAGACGAAAACACTGACAATTGTCATTTCCTTATGCAGGAAGAAGGAAAAATGAGAAACTGTTGTTCCAAAGGAAAGGACAAGGACGGGTTAATCGCTGCCCCTTTGACAGGGAACCGTATGCAAACAAGGCAAAACAAATCAACGTGAATCAGCCCTGGAAAGGAAGTGCAGATATTGGCTTGGCGTAAGAAAGAAAAGAGATAACTGAGGACTAACGGTTCGGCGAATCCCTCAGGATCCTTGATCCTGAGGGATCACTGCTTTAACTATTTTTGCACCTAGACATCTCCGCCTTCACCATTATAAAAGGGGAAGAACTGTTAGCTTGAGGGGGGTTCGAGTCTATTATGTTTTATGTAATTTCTCTTAAGATTGAAACTTAGGTCATCGAGTCTCGTTGAGAACTGATTTATTGTAATTCCGCTTTATGCATTAATACAAACTTGGTTGCTATTTCATCTCTGAGTCTGGAATAACTTCAAGCGGTGTACCCCTGGAGGCTAAGGGCCCGGCCCTGGAGGACACTTGCTCCTGTACTATTATGTTTGTTTTATGCGTGGTTTGCTTAATCGACATTATTTGGTAATCTGTTGTGTTTTGTAGTTTACATCACATGCTCTGTTATGTTTAATTTATTAAGGTTTCTAAAGGTAGAACTATTGTATTGACTCTGCAATGTATCACTTTTATTTTAAGTGTTGATATAATATTGTCGGTCTTTACAGAATATCGTTGTGGCTTAATTACAGAGCCTCTATGTTGTGCACTTATTCATTGACATTACGAAATTCATCTTAGGAATTATGTTCTTTGCGATTGTTGGATCTATAAACAATGATGTTCTATTTTGAAATGCAGTCGTACTCTTTCTAACTAAGATTGATAACTGGATCAGATTACTATTAAGGTGTGTCATGTGTATATATGGTTTTCAAGCACTGTTCTATAATTCATCATTAATCAGTGCTGTTCCATTTTGGTGTGTTGTTCAATCCGTCCTTAAGAGTGAAGGATTGCCATTTGGTTCCTGTAGGTCACGATTAGTGCATTTGATCTGATAGACTAAGGTGTTACTACTTGCTAGACTTAGTTGTTGTTACAGTTTCTTGTTTGTTGTTCCATTTCAGGTTTTCTGTTCTATTTTTTAATTGTTATTCCATTTCTTATCTACCGTTTCATTTCCCGTCATTTGTTATTTTGGTGTGAAGAACGATCTTAGGCTGTAGTGAGCATTGACATCTATTATTTGGCTCCCAGATCCACAATTTGTTATCTGATTTCCTCTAGTTCCATCAGTTTACAAAGGGATGATTTACTGCTACTGAACCCTTGACTCATAAATTGCTTAGTTTTCTAAATGTGAGGTTTAATCTTTTGAAGCAGTTAGTTGTAAGCAAGCATCTCTTTACTCTTGTATTTTTGAGCACTATACTACTATCATTACTCTGGAAAATGATAGCGTCAGACTGAGACACTCTTTGAAATAACAAAATGTTCCTGGATTGACATATTAATGTGAGGTAATTAGAGGTGAAAGAGACCCTTTTTATAGCTTGACATTTTGGCACCATTGCCGGGGAAAGAGTGTAGCCATTTGTTCTTTTTCAGAGTAGTGTACGAACCTGCTAGGGAAGAATTGTGTTTTTAAAAATGGAAGGTAAGAACCTACGTGTGGAGCATGTAACAACCCTACTCCTCTGCCCACTTTCCTACAGATTTGCTGCTGTTTTGTTTGGGTAGAATCTAGCAGTTGATTTGTGTGCATGACTATGCAAAAAAAGCCAGAAAAGAATTCCAAACCTCTATCCAAGCCAGAAAACGCTAAGGGGTCGGTGACCCTTGGCCGATCAACCTTCATAGATGAAATCTTCAAGAAAGCGGAATCTCAGCCTTCAGTAGGACCCAGAAAGATTATTTCTAGACAACCTACTAGTTCCCTTTAGGCCACATGATCACCATCTGTAGCCTTTGCTGAGGTGCATAGTCAAATTGAAGAGTAGGAATTTCAAGAAATCCAAAATTCTACTCCATAACTATTGCAAGAAGGGAATTTCAGTAATCTTTGTGAAGGAGGAGGAGAGACAGGGGAAACCGAGGAACTGAGGTCTCCTCTTGGGACAACTCAACCATTGAATAGCCGAGACAAGGGAAGTGCTGAAAAAATAATTGTTGAAGAAACTCAATCTCCTCAGACATTAGGCACTCTCGTTGTCCCAGATAGAGGTAGTGTTATTAAAACCATTCCTGTTAAAGCCATTCCCTCTCAACCTAGGAATACCCTCCTAGATATCCCAGAAGGTTATAGGCATATATTCGACCAAATGGCTCAAAACCAACCAAACACCCAAACCTCTAAATTACAATACCCCATAGTGTATTCTGCAGCGAATGCACCTATGAAAGCAATCCCTCTTCAACATATCCCTACATTCCACGGTCTTACATCAGAAGACCCGAATGAATTTCTATTTGAGTTCGATGTGTTGTGTAGGGGATATGATTACACCACTGACCCTTAGAAACTAAAATTATTTCCCTCTACAGTAAAAGGGGTTGCCTTAAGATGGTTTATGGGATTAGGTGGCGAAGTTATAAATAACTGAGATCAAATGAAAGAATCTTTTCTAAAAAAATATCAGGACTATTGTAGGTCTAGAGAACTGAAGGACGAAATATTCCAGATGATAGTTAGACCAAATGAAACATTAGAGGAGTATATGGAATGTTTTTAGTATAATCTTCAAAGTTCTCCTTATGCATCATTGCCTTTACTTGATAATCTGTTAAAAACAACATTAATTAGGGGCATGAAGGAACAATGAATTGAAACATTAAACATTATGGGAAAAGGAGATATTTATCAAGAAAATTTTGCTGACATTATTGATTTATGTATCAGGAGCTCGAGAGGTAGCACAAGATTAAAACTGGTAGAACATGATCAATTTGTAAGAGATAATAAAATTTCGGTAGAAGAAGTAACGCGTGTAGAAATTGGAAATTTATTGGAAAATTTTAAAACTGGTATACTAGGGACACTAACTACACAACTTGATATTATGCAGGCCAAACAGAAGCAAATGGAGGCAGAATAGAATTTGGCAATCTTCTGTCCCTGATGCAGGAAAAGGCATAGCCATAAGGAGTGTCCACTAGATGCAGTCCAAACATGTGCCATCTGCACAAAAGATCACCTTATGGAAAGTTGTCCCTCACTTTCCAGATTAAAAGCAGTATATAAGGAAGCGGAAGAAGAGCCGGAATCGATGTATTTACTCAACCAGTGCTGTCAGTGGTAGTCATGACAGTCTGGTATGTTTCCAGACCCAACTTCTTCTTTTCAGTCTCTGCAGTCTAATGCTCAACAATATAACATGTGGCAAACAATGCCAACCCCCATTTCCAAACTGGTCACCACATTCATTTCCTTCATCAACCCCGTGGCCAAATTAGGCACGCCAATCTAGTTGGCCGAATTTTCCCTATGCCCCACCATATTGGAAAAATAATACATACCCCCCACAATGGACTCCCCCTACCTCACAAAGTTCAGCCTGGCAGACAAACTGGCAAAGACCAATGCATCAGCCAGTAGGAACCATTCCGCTCCCTCAACCTACACTGCCAGCCTTACAACAAAATCCCCAGTCTAATGTGAGACCGAAACTCCCAGCCCAACCCAACCCTAATCCAAATAATAGACCAGTCCAATCAGTGCAAATCATAGAAACACTCGAAATAGGAGCTAATCTGAGGGAGTGTAATGGTCTTCAGCTAAGATATGGGTGTATTATTGAAACTTAGGGAGATAAGACAACCCATATTGAAAATCAGTTACCTAGAGAACAACTGTCACAAGAAGAGGATGGGAACAAACAACAAACTCATAACCAAGCAACCACATCCTCGCCCACATTCCCAGAATGATTAATCATACCCCGACCCATACAATATCCTGATTTTGACATTCTGGAAGAATTACAAAATTTGTACATAAAAATTCCATTCCTCCAAGCCATTGAAGACATCCTGATATATGCAAAGACTATCAAAGAATTGTGTGTAAAGAAACCAAGGAGGAATATAACAAATAATCCAAGAGTCCAAGTAGTTGGCACTCTATCTGACTTATTATCAGGAAAAGAAACACCCATTAAATACGAAGACCCAGGAAATCCAATAGTAACTATGCAAATTTATGGTCAGACCCTTTCCAAGGCCTTAGTTGATCTAGGAGCTGCAATCAATATCTTAACAACCACTACTTGCCAAAATCTAGGCATTACATTTGTAGAACCCACCTCTACCTTGCTAGAATTGGTTGACCGATCTGTGGTTAGGCCAGAGGGCAGACTACATGATGTCATGGTTTCTGTTGACTCCTGGGAATATCCAATTGATTTTCTGATAATAAATCCCAAAACCCGACTTGATGGACATTCATTGATTTTAGGTAGACCTTAGCTTGCCACTGCCGATGCTTATATTGGCTGCCGACAAGGCAATATGACCATAACTAGAGGAGCAAATGTCAAGAACTTAGTTCTATATCCTCCAGCGCAGCCAAGTGTCACAATAATCAAAACTAATAGGCACCCTGTATCATACCTTACTGATAACATTATATCTCCATTAACTATACAAGAGGCACTTGATTTCAAAGACCAAATAGAAGATGATGCCATTAATAATTTTATTAGTCAAACTAAACTCACATCCCGCACACAATGTCACATGATAAAGGCAGCATTTGATAACGAATTAGAAGAAGATCCTCTTAAAGATACGCATGATCAAACAATACCTGTTACCTCTGTTGCAAATAGTAAAATTGTGGAAATTGAACCGGGAAAAACCTTAAACATTAATGCCAACCTCACCTCCGAGCAGGAAATGAAGCTCATCCATTTGTTGAAGAAATATAAAGAAGCATTTGCATGGGACTACCCTGATATGAAAGGAATTGACCCCCAATTATGTACACACCACATTTACATAGAAAAAGATGCAAGACCTGTTCGCCAGCCTCAGAGGAGACTTAATCCTCATCTAAAAGATGTGGTAAAAGCTAAACTTCAAAAACTTTTAGATGTCAATTTCATCTATCCTATCTCTGATAGTAAATGGGTCTCTCCGATTGTGGTGGTACCAAAAAAGAATGGGAAATGGAGAATTTGTGTGGAATACAGAGAGATGAATAAAGAAACATAAAAAGACCACTTCCCTCTCCCATTCATCGACCAAGTATTAGACACATTGGCAGGAAAGAAATTATTTTCTTTCCTGGATGGTTTTAGTGGATACAATCAGATTCAGATTGCCTCTGAAGACCAAGACAAAACTACTTTTACTTATCCTTGGGGAACATTTTCCTACAGAGTTCTACCTTTTGGCTTATGCAATGCTCTTGCCACATTCCAAAGGGCTATCCTCAGCATTTTTGCAGACTTAATAAATGAAGGAATTGAAGTATACATGGATGACTTTACACCATATGGAGACGATTTCTATCCAACATTGGATACACTGGAAAAAGTCCTACAACGCTGCATTGCTACCAGGCTTTGTTTAAGCCATGAATAATGCTATATGATGATGACTGAAGGACTTATTCTAGGACACTATATTTCAGCAGCTGGCATTCAGGTAGACCCAGCCAAAACCCAAATAATTTTGCTTATTCCTACTCCTACTACTCAAACGGAAGTACACAGTTTTCTTGGATTTTTGGGTTATTATAGGAGGTTTATAGAACATTATTCACATATTGTCGCACCTTTGTATGCACTAACTGGTAACATTGATTTTCTTTGGACAGAAAAATGTGAACGTTCTTTCCAGGATCTGAAGAAGCTTGTGTCCACTGCCCTAGTCCTTCGGGGACCAAACTGTGATTTTCCATTTCAGATATCATCTGATGCCTCAGATACAGCCATTGGAGCAGTCCTTGGGCAAGAAGAGGGTAAATAACCATATGCAATTTATTATATCAGCAAAAATTTATCCCCTGCTGAATTAAATTACACTGTTACTGAAAAAGAATTTCTAGCTGTAATACATGTTGTCAATAAGTTTAGACATTACATTACTGGATATCCTGTTATCTTGTATACAGATCATTTTGCCATAAAATATTTAGCAAACAAGCCTATCACAAATGGCAGAATAACTAGATGGTTGATTTTATTGCAGGAATTTGATATTACAATCAAGGATCGACCTAGAAAAGAAAATCATGTAGCCGATTTTCTCTCAAGAATGCCAAAGCCAATCGATGCAGCAATAGTTGAAGATCAATTTTTGGACGAGCATCTGTTTGTTGTGGCTGTTCAAACACCCTGGTATGTTTATGTTGCCAATTACCTAGCAGTAGGTAAATTACCAAAGCATTTAACCCCTAATGAGCGGAAACAGATTGTTCAGCAGAGTGTTCGATTCTCTTGGGTTGGAGGTTACCTGTTCCACACAGGGGTAGATATGCATATCAGAATATGCGTTCGAGAAGTCGAAATCTTTGACATCTTAAAAGTCTGCCATGACGGACCATGTGGTGGACATTTCGCCGATGGCAGAACTGGACATAAGGTGCTGCAAATAGGGTATTATTGGCCCACGATTTTCAAAGATGCAAAGAAATTCGTCCAAGACTATGACAGTTGCCAGAGAGTAGGACACCCTGGTCAGTCTGATGAGATGCCCCTGAAACCACAGCTAGTCATTGAACCATTCGAGCGATGGGCCCTTGATTTCATTGGACCAATTAACCCATCATCAAACTAGAAAACATATATTTTAGTGGCAACAGAATATGTCACCAAATGGGTTGAAGTAGAGGCATTGTCAAGAGCTACAGAGGATTCTATCATACAGTTCTTGTTTCATCTGTTTGTGCGTTATGGCCTTCCAAGAGAGATAATTACAGATGGTGGACCATAGTTTGCTGGGAACAAAATAGCTGCAACACTCAACAAATATCATGTCCAGCATAAAATCACTACTCCATACCACCCACAGGCAAATGGTCAGGTAGAAAGCAGCAATAAAATAATAGAAGCAATCCTAACAAAAACCATTGCGTCACATAGATGTGATTGGGCTGCTAGACTACCCGAAGCACTGTGGTTTTATAGAACAACATGGAGAAGTACCACCAGTTACTCACCTTATCAATTACTATTTGGAAAACAACCCATTTTTCCCATAGAATTCAAAATCCAAACATTGCGAACAACACAAGAAGTTGGCATAGATCTAACCGAGGCACAGATTAATCGATTACAACAGATCAATGAGCTAGATGAAATTAGGCTCTCTGCACCTCAAAACACTGCACTGATCCAACATCAGCGAGCTAAATGGCATGATGCTCTCATTAAAAGTAAAGTCTTCCACGAAGGAGACTGGGCACTTTTGTATGATTCCAGGTTTCAGGACTTCCCCGGGAAACTCCAGACTCATTGGTTGGGACCATACAAAATCCAGAAGGTACATGACAATGGAACTCTTACTCTAATCACTATTGACGGTTTTGGATATGCCTTCAAGGCAAATGGCCACCAAGTTCGTATTTATTGCAAACCACTCACTCGGGAGTCCTTTTGCCAACAGCTACATTAAGACTCTGATATGGAAATTTTGGGGGAGGGAAAGAAGTCTTCCTCACCTGTGATTCATTAAGTAATTTATTTCTTCTCACAGTTTGTACATAATTTCTTTTCTTTTGTTGAATCATGTTTGTACATAATTTTTTTTCAACCCTTTGCCATTACTTTTTGAAGCAGCAACAATGTTACTATTTTTGTTGTTCCTTTTCTCAAAGGGACAACATTTTCCTTCTACTATTCCTTTTTCAAAAGAACAACACCCTTTGGATCAACCGTCATTTTGCTTTAATTTTGTTCTGTTTTCTTTATTTTTGCTTTCTGCTGTTCCTTTTCCAAAGGAACAACACTTTTTCTTTCTGCTGTTCCTTTTCCAAAGGAACAACACTTTTTCTTTCTGTTGTTCCTTTTCCAAAGGAACAACACTTTTGCTTTCTGTTGTTCCTTTTCCAAAGGAATAACACTTTTGCTTTTTGTTGTTCCTTTTCCAAAGGAACGACACTTAGGCGTTCTGTTGTTCCTTTTCCAAAGGAATAACACTTTTGCTTTTTGTTGTTCCTTTTCCAAACGAACGACACTTAGGCGTTCTGCTGTTCCTTTTCCAAAGGAACAACATTTTTGCTGTTCCTTTTCCAAAGGAACGACATTTGTGTGTTTTGTTGTTCCTTTTTCCAAAGGAAAAACATTTTTGATATTTGTTGTTCCTTTTCCAAAGGAATGACATTTGTGTGTTTTGTTGTTCCTTTTTCCAAAGGAACAACATTTTCAATTTTTGTTATTCCTTTTCCAAAGGAACGACATTTGTGTGTTTTGTTGTTCCTTTTCCAAACGAACAACATTTTCGATTTTTGTTGTTCCTTTTCCAAAGGAACGACATTTGTGTGTTTTGTTGTTCCTTTTCCAAAGGAACAACATTTTCTATTTTTGTTGTTCCTTTTCCAAAGGAACAACATTTGTGTGTTTTGTTGTTCCTTTTCCAAACGAACAGCATTTTCGATTTTTGTTGTTTCTTTTCCAAAGGAATGACATTTCTGTGTTTTGTTGTTCCTTTTCCAAAGGAACAACATTTTCGATTTTTGTTGTTCCTTTTTCAAAGGAACAACATTTCTGTGTTCTGCTATTCCTTTTCCAAAGGAACAACATTTTTTATCTTTGTTGCTCCTTTTTCCAAAAGGAACACCACTTGCATTCTTTTGCTCTCCCTTTTTGACACAGCTTGTAACTCCTCTTGTTGTTCTAAATTAAGGATGCTTACTATTCCTGTTCTTTCAAGTCTTTTGGAATACAACTATGCACTTATGCAATGGATACCAAATCACAACATACTGAAATCAGTAAATCATAAAATCACTATTCTTATAAGAAATTGCTTTGAATCGGTAAGAGGACAGAAGGAAGGACATGCTTACTCATTATCTCTTGCTGTCATTGTTCTACTACCTCTGCTCTGATCGGTTATCTTTATCATGTTGGTCCCTTTTAATCCTCTTTGATTATTATTCAGGAATAAGAGCAAAGGGTTTATATCTTCCTATTGAGATGTTAAGACTTCTTCCACCATTCCTACTCTTAAGGAGTGTTGAACCACCCTTTTTGTATAAATGGGAAAGTACTTTATGAAAAAGAAAGAAAAAAGAGAAAACAGTGATGTCTTAATGACTTATAAGTTGTCAAATGCAAGATAGGGGGTCTCATCAAGAGCCATCCTACCATGATCATGAGGATGAAAGTGAAGTGCCATTCCCACTATGGCCACCACACCAGGGATATGGTCCAAAAGGTATATCAAATAAAGAACCCTTGGAACAGGAGGTCTCATCAAGAGCCGACCTACCCACCTTTCGCTCCTTCCTCGTGAATGGCATTATGGCATAACTGGTCACTAAGCCAGCATAATGGCCTACATTTTGACAACACACAACATTCCCCAAGCATACACAAAGGATCATGGTTCCATGGGTGAAATAAACAACTCTGCCAAGGTTATGGACACCTGTCAGCAGCAGAGCATTGTTAATGGTATTGAAGTCACATTATTTAAACCAATAGGTAGTTATTAGCACCCTTCTATTTCTTATACCTTAGTAATCAATCACATAAGGAAAATATATATTATTTCCCGAACCATACAACACATGTAAATCTATTATCACCAATCATGATAGAACAATTGACAATGACCGCATGAGACTCCGTATCCACGAAAGATGTCCTATCCCCCCAGCCTCGCATCATATCACATCAGTTTCTTACGTATTAAGTGATCCAACTCTACGCCTCGATTTTGGTAATTTGCTACTTTTGTAAACATGGCATATCACCATACGTTGTTCCTTTATGACTCTACCTCAGAACAGAATGGCACGCCGGTTCTTTATTTGATGGCCGGGACGACCTATCACATTGTGGGGGGGGGGAGGTTAACCTCATCATTCCCTAGATTACGTATCAGATCACTATTCGGGAAGCTGTGTAGTTGGGAATAACACAGCTCAACGGTATACTGTTTTTTATTTTTTGCATGACTTGCTATTCATAAACCATTTCCATTGTATACTCTGCAGCATTAGATTTTGAGCGAGTCTTGCATCTGTCAACCTCTCTGTGTTTCAACAGCATGAATACCTACTATTCCATTGTCAAAATTCTGAGATTTTACAGTGAAACCATAAACATGGGAGGAAGATCGATTCGGAGAGAACCGCAGGTGTTAACAGTCTCTGATGTTGCATGGGAAATCCTGGCAAGAGCAGGGTGGCTAACTTATCTCAATCACTTACAAAAATCCAACGAGACTGTAGCAATTGAATTCTTGCAGAACTTGCAAGAGGATCACTCCACAGTGAGGGGGAGACACATAGCAGTCATCGATGACATAATCACAGAAGTCTCGGGACTGCCAGCCGCTAGACCTGTCTGGACGTTAAACAAGGAGAGATTGCAGAAGATCATAGAAACCTTCCAGGAGGAAGGCCAGAACTTGACAATTAGAGGAAAGGGGGTTCTGCCAACAACATTAGGAGAGCCATGGGTAGAACTGGAAAAGACCATTCAAAGCTACATCACATGTGAAGGCATAAAAGACGTGGTAAGACCATGACATCTTAAACTCTTAGCTATATTAAAGCAAAAATTCTCTGTAAATTTACCTGCATTTTTGAATTCATTACTTCATGACGTCGCATGGAGCATAAAAAAGGCGCATCATGTAGAATCAATTGCTAGTCATCATGGGTTGATTTAGTTAATAGTCAGCCATAACCTTACCCAGTAGCAGAGCAGATGGGAAGAGATAATTGCCATGATAGATGGAGGTTTAACCACACCATCCCCAAAACATAAACATGCCACCAGTACACCTGAGCATCCAGAAAAACGAAGGAAATCGGTCCAACTAGCATGGCTAAAAGGGAGGCTGGAAAATTCCCAAGGAGATACCAGCCGACCTATAGAGATAGACGATACAGGGGATGAGCAACCCCCACGATTAGAAGGGGAAGACAATGAGAAAGGAATGCAGGAAAAAGAGGAAGGAGAAATGAAAGAAGAAACTGAGCAATCTTAGCAAGAGGAGGAAATGGAACAACAGGAATGTAGCCCATTGCAGGATCCATTGAGAGAAGATGAATTGGCCAAAGTTGTGGCCAATATGGGTGAATATGGCCAACCTTCCAGTCCATCAGATCTCCATGCCGAAGAAGAATCAAAAGAACACTCTTCTTAGGAGGGAAATGCACCTAAAGAATTACATGTAGAGGAGGTAGGAGAGGAGAATAAGCCTGTTCATGATGAAAATATGACAGTAGATGCAAAACAGGAACAATCTATTCCTAGCCAGACGACACCAGAAGAAATTCCGGAATAAAGGGGGGCAGAAAAGGAAGTCACCTAAGAAATAACAGAACCGATTAGGGTTCTTGCCCTAGAGCAACCAGAACAGAGCAACAAAGAAAAACCCTAGAGAGAAAATCAGGGAATTAATCATAGTTCATGCCGCAGTGAACAGTCTGTTGTTCCTTCTAAAGAAATTGAGGAAATTAAGAAATTACGGAAAGAATAGCAGAGACTACTGAATGTAATAGTTCAGCTCCGACAACAGATTAGGATTTTGAAAGCAAGGAAAAGGGTAAAAAGGACTTCGGGAAGGAAAAATGCAACCACTCTAGAAAAACCCCTCAAGGCAAAGGATCAGAGGGCCAGAGTCCATCCTACTGTTGAAAACCCTATCAAAAAGCAGGCTTCTATTCCAAATGTTGTTGAGAAGCAGACTGTTGTTCAAATTAAAAAGGAACAACATTTGACTGATACCCACATTAAGATAGAAACGGATGATATATTGACCTGCGATAAGGAAATTCAGATAGAGGCACCACCCTCAGGAGTGATAAGGGCCATGAACGCAAGACAAAGCAATAGGAAAATTCAAGTAAAACTCCCAGTCTCAACCTCCACATGGGAAAGAGATCCGAGAATGGTAACCCTATGAGAGGGTTTGATGCAAGCTCAGCAAGCAGCATAAAAGCTTATAGAGCAAATGGTCCCTTGAGAAAGGTATGAAGAGCTACAACAACAGCTTAGGAACGTCAATCTATCCGAAAGCTAGGCCTTTGAAGGGTGGCGAAGGGAAGAAGGAAAAGTCGTGAAGGTAACTCGTAGGTTAGATATAGTTATCAACTAGATGGATACCTTATGTTCTTTATACAATGACGTCCTAGCATGTAGGGCCCATGCTAAGAATTATCCCTTGTTTTTAATGGAACTATATTTGCAATTGAAAATAAAGGCTATCAAAGCAGGTGCTCCCATACAAATTAATACCATCGACGATTTCATAAACTACTGTAAGCACTACGGGGTGAAAGTTCAGAGACTATTATGTGAGTTTTATTTAAATAACCTTGTATTAGACCAGGAGACCGAGCTGAACCCTGGCCATTTTGTTGGGGATATTCAATTGCACACATTTATTTCATTTGGGGTTAATCAAATTAAATGGCTTAAAGCCTATAATGCTTTCCAAAGGCAAGAAAATGGATTAGATTTGTGGGTAAGAGCTGAGCCTAGGAATCCAGTGCAGTTGTGGAGAGAACATAGAAACCTCATGAAGACTCCAGGTATAATTGAGGCATTAGGACCCATTCATAAGGCAATCAATCGGTAGGGAATAGAATACTTTTTCTCTATCAAAGACCTTGCCATTGATGCGGCTAAATTTCGATATCAAATCTCTAATCTGAATATCTAGCTCAGGGAACCATTTAAGTATAAAAGTTTTAAGTTAGCCGCCCACCGCTTGCACCTCTATGGCAAAGTCATTTTGACGGTAGGGCCATCCTGGTCAGGATATAGGTTCCAGAGTCCAATTATTTGGCACCCTGCACCCGGATACCAAGCCCTGTATGAGATGCCTGAGGGTCAGACAGGCCATTTCTTTGACCACCTAGTTATGCATCATGGCTGTAGACCTCCACATGAGATTCCATCTCCAGCCTACTCTCTCACTGCCTTACATGTCAACTACAATGTTTTCATGAGGGCATGAAAAAGGGTAAGAAGGGGGTTGTGTGGAGTACTAAAGAAGGTATGTTTTTGGTAATTATTTCAGCATCTTTTCATTAGAACTTACAAACCTTTTGCATCATGAAGTAGGAAAATGATAAGGAATTGTAATAAAACCAATGAGATTAATGTGCAAGACAAAAACACTGACAATTGTCATTTCCTTATGCAGGAAGAAGGAAAAATGAGAAAATGTTGTTCCAAAGGAAAGGACAAGGACGGGTAAACTGTTGTCCTTTTGACGGGTAACCATATGCAAACAAGGTAAAACAAATCAAAGCAAATCAACCCTAGAAAGGAAGTGGAGGTATCGGCTCGGTGCAAGAAAGAAAAGAGATAATTGAGGACTAATGGTTCGGCGAATCCCTTAGGATCCTTGATCCTGAGGGATTACTACTTTAACTATTTTTGCACCTAGACATCTCCGCCTTCACCATTATAAAAGGGGCAGCACTGTTAGCTCGAGGGGGGTTCGATTCTGTTATGTTTTATGTAATTTATCTTAAGATTGAAACTTTGATCATCGAGTTTCGTTGAGAACTGATTTATTGTAATTCCGCTTTATGCATTAATACAAACTTGGTTGCTATTTCATCTCTGAGTCTGGAATAACTTCAAGCGGTGTACCCCTGGAGGCTAAGGGCCCGACCCTGGAGGACACTTGCTCCTATTCTATTACATTTGGTTTATGCGTGGTTTTCTTAATCGACATTATTTGGTAATCTAATGTGTTTTGTAGTTTACATCACATGCTCTGTTATGTTTAATATATTAAGGTTTCTAAAGACAGAACTATTGTATTGACTCTGCAACATATCACTTTTCTTTTAAGTGTTGATATAATACTGTCGGTCTTTACAGAATACTATTGTTGCTTAATTACAGAGCCTCTGTGCTGTGCACTTATTCATTGACATTATGGAATTCATCTTAGGAATTATGTTCTTTGCGATTGTTGGATCTATAAACAATGTTGTTCTATTTTGAAATGCAGTCATACTCTTTCTAACTGAGATTGATAACTGGATCAGATTACTATTAAGGTGTGTCGTGTGTATATATGGTTTTCAAGCGTTGTTCTATAATTCATCATTAATCAGTGCTGTTCCATTTTGGTGTGTTGGTTCAATCCGTCCTTAAGAGTGAAGGATTGTCATTTGATTCCTGTAGGTCACGATTAGTGCATTTGATCTTATAGACTAAGGTGTTACTACTTGCTAGACTTAGTTGTTGTTACAGTTTCTTGTTTGTTGTTCCATTTCAGGTTTGCTGTTCTATTTCTTAATTGTTGTTCCATTTCTTATCTGTCGTTTCATTTCCTGTCATTTGTTATTTTGGTGTGAAGAACGATCTCGGGCTATAGTGAGCGTTGACATCTACTGTCTAGCTCCCAGATCCACGATCTGTTCTCTGATTTCCTCTAGTTCCATCAGTTTACAAAGGGATGAGTTAGTTCTATTGAGCCCTTGACTGATAAATTGCTTAGTTTTCTGAATGTGAGGTACAATCTTTTGAAGTGGTTAGTTGTAAACAAGAATCTATTTACTCTTGTATTTCTGAGCATTGTACTACTAGCATTACTCTGGCAAATGATAGCCTCAGACTAAGACGCTCTTTGAAATAACAAAACGTTCCCAGATTGACATATTAATGTGAGGTAATTAGAGTTGAAAGACACCCTTTTTATAGCTTGAAAGAGTGATCACAGTGGTCGTAGATACTTATTTGACCAACCTAATCTAAATGTGAGGCAAGCTAGGTGGTTGGCTACACTCATTAAGTTTGACTTCCAGATAAAGTATATTAAAGGAAAGGAGAAGAGGGTTGCAGATGATCTTATCAGAAGAGTGAAGGTAAATCATATATCATATATGAGTTCTTATGGGATAGATTTATAGGATAAGATCTTACAGGAAGGATAACAAGATGACAGGTATAGATAGCTTAGCCACAGTTTACTGTAGTAGGGCACATGTGAGAAGGATGTGGATTATCATCTCACGTTAGATGGTTTGGTCAGATTTATGAACATGATTTATGTGTTGCACAACAATGAGCTCAAGAAGCTTATCTTGCAGTAATTTCATGTTAAGCCTTAATGGGGTCATCTGGGATATCAAAATACATTAACAACAATGAAGAAGTTCTACTATTGGCTGAATCTGAAGAAAGAGGTATTTGAGTTCATTGGAAGGTGTCTGGATTATCAACAATTAAAGGCATAATTTAAGCATCCAAGTGGTCTACTACAACAGATTTTGACTTTGGAGTAGAAAAGGGAGGTCATTTAAATGGATTTCATCATAGGCTTGTCGAGGGCATCGAAACATAATGATTCTATCATGGTTTTGGTTAACAGGTTGAATAAGGTAGCTCACTTCATAATGGTTAAGTATACTTATTCAACTAGTGAAGTAGCACAGTATTTCATTAGAGATATAGTGAGATTGCATGGTATTCCTAGAAAAATTGTGTCAGAGAGAGATACCAAGTTCACTTCTACGTTTTGGAAAGAGTTGTTTGTGGGTTTGGGTATAAAGCTGGCCTTCAACATAGCTTATCATTCGCAAAAAGATGGGCAGACAGAGAGGGTCAACAATATTTTGGAGGACATGTTCATAATGTATGTTATGAATCAATGACAAAAATGGGAAGTGTATCTTTCACTGGTGGAGTTTTCTTACAACAATGGTGATAGGAGTTTTTTAGGATGAGTCTGTTTGAGGCACTATATGGGTAAAGTTGTAATATTCCTATCATATAGAGTGATCCAATGAGTAGGGTACTGATTAGATCGGACAAGTTGGCATAGATGGAACAAGAGATGTGGGTTATAAAGAATAATGTAAAGGTAGCACATGATAGAAAAAAGAGCTATGTAGATCAACACGGGTTGTTGAAGGAATTTCAGGTTGGGGAATATGTGTACTTGCATATCAATCTGAAGAAGAGATCCTTGAGGATTTGGTCATGTCTGAAGTTGGCACCTAGATATTGTGGGCCTTTCTAGATCCTTGAGAGGATTCAACCAATGGCCTATAGAATTGCATTGCCTATGACAATGGAAGTCCATGATGTTTTCCATGTTTCACTGATTAAACTATATGTAAAGGATGTTGATCATGTGATTTATTGGTTTGGTATTGGAGGTGGAGATAGAAATATAATTCCAGCCAGAACCTCAGTTCATTTTGCAACAAAAGATGCTCATGCTCCAAAATCAAGCAATCGAACAAGTTAAACTATAGTGGAAGCACTTTGGGGCCTATGAAGCTACATGGGAGATGGTTGATCATATGCGGGCTATGTGTCCTTCATTATTTTTCGGTGAAGGCAAATGAGTTTTGGTATTTGTACATATTTATGAATCATTGTTATTGTAAATACCGTAATGAGTTGTGTTATAAATATCCAACAAGTATTATGGTTGCCATGTTCTCATGTTTGGCATGATGGTTTTATTTTCAGTGGGTTGTTAATTGTAAATATTAAATCGAGCTAAGATATAAAGATCCATGAGAAGTATATTTTTGGTTTTCAATGGCCTTACTAGTTGTATATTTCATTGAACACCGAGGACGGTGTTCCCCTAAGGGGGAGGGGTTTGTAACAACCCCGAGTTAAAAGTTCATGTAATAAACTTAATAAAGGAAAAAATCAAACCAAGGTCATGGGACACTTATTGCTAGATGAATGGTGAGAAAATGATCCTAGTGGGTCTTCATTTGGTTTATTCTGGCCATGGAAATTGGCAAAGGCAATGGAAAAGACATAGAAAATGAAAAGAGGCATTATTTTGGCATTTTATTTATGAAAATAATGGAAAATAGGAGAAAATGAAGGTGAAAGGTCACCAGTCGCATATGATGAGGAAACGAAGGAAAAATAGACGAAAATGAAGAAAATAGATGCCTCATTGATAAAAAGGCTTATGAGGATCATTTCACAGCTTTCGTTGGTTCCATTTTGGAGCTCTCTCTCTATTCTGTCATACTCTTACACTTAGTGAATTCTTGGAGCGCTCTAGCCTTGGAGAAAGGAAGGAAAAGGAAGGAAAAGGAAGCAAAAGAAAGAAAAGATAAAGTCAGGAAGAGTTGGATCCAGCAGCTACAATGGGATTACTTCCAGGTATTAAGTTGCATGCATGATTTTCTTTCCAGATTTGGCATGAATGGTACATGCATGTGTGTATTTGGTTCTCTTGCTATAATTGGCATAGGTTTTGCCAGATGTGACAGTGGTTTCAACTTTTATTTTCCATTTCTGGATAACCAAGGTGTGATGGGGTTCTTTCATTTGGTTGAACTAGATTTCCAGATGGTTTTGGAATTGGGTGAGGTGGTCTATGGAAAATTGTTAGGGACCTAGAAATCCTTGGCAAATAATCGTAGGATATGTGGTAAATCTTGAGGGTGGAGACATGAAAATTACTCAAGCTATTGGTGAAGAAATCTAGAGGCATCCATGCTTGTTTAGGGTCTAGTGATCCATTGACTCATTTTGGTGGGATTGTGGTAAAGCCTGTTAGTGCATGTTTCTTTGCTTGTGCCTGGGAATCCCTTAATCGGTAATGGTAGGATTGTGGTAAAGCTTAGCTTTATAGTTGAGGGTTTCAAGCCTAGAAATCACTTGACTAGTAATGGTGGGATATGCATTAAATCCTAATATATCCCTAATTTTTTTGTTGTGATTCCCACATTCATGCTTGGAATATGACATGGGGGTGATTGGCCGAAAGAAATATTTGGTTCAACCCAATCTATTGTCAGGTGGTACGTGGAAATCCCTGACTTGGTTGGATTTTTCATATGTTAATAAGAAATAATTTCCACTTGTATCTCATGAGTATTCATACTTGTAATTATGTGGCTTTGATGGTTGTTCTATCACTATTATTATTCTAGTTATATGATGGTTGTAAGCATGTTTTTATGACAAACTTTGGTTATGGCTCTTATCATGTTTTTATTAGTAAATAAATGGTTAATGAATGCATGACCTAATATATGTTATTGTAGCTATTGTGAGAGGGCAACAAACCTTCTTAATGATTTTCAGATAAGTATGAGACCCATGTGATTAGATATGCATTTATAACCTGTAGATTATATGTTCACAATTTGTTTGAAAAAATGTATGTCATGATTAGGCCTTGTTAATTCAAGTTCTTGTCTAAGTTTTTCCTCAATGGATTTTTCCTTGTATCCTTCATCATTCTATAAAATTCTATCAAGTTATGGGCATAGGTATGGATCCTAGCTCTAAAAATGTGGCTCAAATCTCAAGGTGGCGGGCAGAGAATTGAGTAAATTATATTGCAGTCACTCAGAGATAGGATTATCCATGTGACTAGAGGCTTACATTCTCTTGCTTGCCTTGTTATACATGTGGCTGGTAGCCTAGGTCAATGAAAAATCAAGTTGACTCAGGCTTATGGAAACTAGAGTGGTCGTTTAGCTCCTGGGGTTCTTTCAGCTCCTGACGAAGGTTAATAAAGTTTTACTTTGTCAATTCCACTTCCTTAACTATACCTATGAGGTTGAATCATATCATAGTAACTCGTCATCACATATTTACCCTGGTGAACCAGTGAACTTGGGTAAGTGTGGGATGAGGCTGTTACAATAGATTTGCATCATGAGCAAGCAGTATTACATCATAGATATTGAATTTTGGGAAGGATATTGTATTAGATATAAATATAGCTAATAAAATGTAAAATATGCTATTTATATGCATAAAACTCATTCCATGTAATCATTTTTTCAATAAAATTAGGGAGATATAGCTTAAAAAAAATCCTCATTACATGAAATTGGACAAGTGAGAATAGGGAACTTCATTTATAACAAAAAGGGGCAGTGAAATCACTTCTATAAATCCCCATTCCTAAAGAATAGGGTGAATCAGAGTAGAGATCTTAATTTAAATGAAATGGAGAGGGAAATATCACTTCACAAAGTATCCAATATATTAAGGGTGAATGAGAGATTGCAACTTACATTTCACATGGGAAAAACCATTTTTTTTCCTTTCCCTCATAAATAAGCGTGATCTAATTCCCTAAATGTAATTTTGTTTTAAAATTTATTTTTTTGTGGATCACAAGAAAAACCAAAAAACAAAAAATTGCCAAACCAAAATTTGGAACCCCCTTAGTTTGAGCCATAAACTAAATTTCACCCTTAGAATTTTGAATATATCGAGCTAGTTTGCTCACATGTTCCTTAATTATACAATTTCCCAAGTTGAAAATGGAAAGAGAAAACCTTTATATATGTTTTATCTCAATTATTCTTTATGATAAAATAATACTTTCCTAAGAAAATATTAAAATATTTACTACAATTTATAAGCATAGATTAGGTAAACAACCCCACAGAGAACTGCGTACAAATAGGTTCCCTTTAGCCAAGCCTAAACATCACTAATCACTTCACATGTGTGTAAGGTATGAACAAGGTTATACAATAAGTCCATATGTCCTTATAATGGAGCACAAATTCACCTAAGGAATGTGCATGAGTGGATAAGGTGGATGACATGGAGGACCAAAAAACTTAGGATGCATGAATAATAATTTCCTAGTCAAGTTAAGATTCATATAACTCTAAAAACCTTGTGCTAAAAAAAAGAGGAGGGAAGAATGAGATTTACTACATGTGAAGAAATTATGAGATAAATCTTTGGAAACAAATTGTGTTTGCAAATTTAGTTTGTCCAATGTTTTGGGTGGAAGTGGACACCTACCATCAGAGATATAAAATATTTTAGATGATGTGAATGGGTGTCACAGGAAGAATGGATAGAATGAGATGAAGTCAACCATTATCAAAGAAATTGAAATAGTTATTAAAAATGAGTCAAATTTCTTGAGAAAGTAAAAAAATCAAAAAGTAGAGGAAGGAATCACTCAAGAGTTACAGAAGAATAAACTATTAAAGATGTGATAGGGTGGGGTAAAAGGTCCTAAAATTAATATTTTAAAGTGTTTGTAAAAATAAAAATATTACAAATTAAAATTTTAATTTGACTTAATATGAATAATTAAAAAATAATAGTGAATTTAAGAATATTTAAATAGAGAATTGAAATTCATAAAATCTTTAAGTTGACGTGAATGGGTACAGGAGGATAATAAATAGAATGGGCATGAAATGAGTGCTCAACAGTAGTCAAATTAAAGATGCGATTATGGGAGGTATCTGCAATGTGCTCTTTGAGGCAGACATGAAAGTTTCGACCAATTTGATTGATGTAAGATTTTCCACAGGAAAAAGGAACTTTGTAAATAGCGGAAAATTTAAAGGAGTCTAATTTATCCTTCGTTCACTGAAATAAGTATTTAATAGTCTTGTAGGGTTTATATATGGCTTTATATTTTTCATAAAATGTGAATAATGTTAAATTGGGGCTAGCTCAAGTTGGTATGTTATGTTGTGTTTTTGTGTCAAAATATGTGTCCATGGGGGGATGCCTATTCTCATGTGTACCACATGGAATTTAAGTTATAAACTATAGTGTGAAATTAGAAAGTAAAACTTATGGAAAAGAAGTAAATTAAGGGTTAGATCAATATGGTTCTAATATGACAATACAAGGAACTGAAGCTATGTTTTAGGATATGAATCAAAATATGTTGAACGAAGGGAAATATGGGATTTAAGAGGTTAATAACATTTATAATTTAGGGAATTGTAGGCAAAAAAGTATGAATTGCCTCATAGGATATAGAATGCAGTATAATGTCAATATGATGTGAAATTTACTTAGTTTAAAGTTTATTTTGTTTTGATAAATAAATCACCCAAGAAAAATGGTAGAAAGTGTCAAAAATGTAAACTAATTTTTTCCCTAAAGTTAAATATATCATTTAAATTTCAGATTTTAGACTTCTGTGACCAAATTCTTGTTGCAATATGACTTCTGGATCCATCACATTCATAAATGCTTTAATCGACATTTCAAACCCACTATTGTGGGCCATCATACATAGTTTTGCAGCCTGATGATAAACCATAGTGGTTGGTTCAGATTGTCGATTAAAATCATTTAAATTATTAAAAAAATGGTTGGAATTATGTTCAAATATAAAGTTAGTGAAAATTCAATACATTGACATTTTATATATTTAATGTGACTGTACATGAAAAAGTGAGGTATATACAAGTCATTTTGATAGGGATCATGTTGAAAAGAGGAAAGAAAAAAAATGCTCTTTATATAGGGAAAATTTCTTCCATGTAACCACTTGTTTCAGAAAATTAGGATGGCATAGCTCTGAAATAATGTCCATAACATGAAATTCGAAAAATGAAAGTAGAATGCCTCAATACATGGAACGGAGATGGAAAACTTGCTTCGCAAAATCTCAAATCCTTCAAGGGTGAATGAAAAGTTGAATTTTTTTTTATTTATTTATTTTGTAAATAAGTAGTGGGAATTATATTCATCATTCAAAATAAATTACAGTCATAGTCATTTTCAATTAGTCTCCCTGATTGGAAACTAGACCAGCTGCAATATAGCCATGTTTTCATCAAACTCTTGCTGGTGACATTAGTGATGTTTTTTCTTCTTTGACCAAGTTTTGGAAAATTTACAAAAGGGAGTATGAAACAAGAACTCCATATAACCTCTAGAAATCCTCCTTTGCTAGCCCAACAACTCGGCCCTAGAAATTACTGATTTACTAACAACTCTAAAAATAATAATATGAACATAAGAGACTCCAAAAAACAACCACTAGTAACATATCAGAGACATTTAAAAAAAATATATTAGCATTCATGGTCTTTAACCAAAGGGGTTTCCACTTGTTCAGGTGGCTCCTGATCATTGTCCTAACATGAGGTCTCCCCTTTCAAGACATGAACACATATGCGTCACACTTTGAGTGGCTAATCTTTGTCATTACTAGGAGTGATGTCAAGGTGATGAAAATAGTGTAAGAAAATAGCAAACTTTTTTTTCCATGGTGTCAATGTCATCCTTATGACGACGTTCGATATCCACCAACATTCGTAGAAGGGTTTCTAGCCTTTCCACCCACTTTTGGAGAATGTCAAGCTGCTTCGATAAAGATCCATATGTGCATGTCTTTGCAATGACTTTCCCCATGACCGTCTTCATGTTCCACATTGTGTCCACGATGGTGTGGTAGAGGGTTTCGTGGGTCCTGGTAACCCCCATATCAATCGCCCAATCCACCGCTTCTGCAATGTAACCCTTTGACTTATTTTCTCTCTTCTCCCTGACTTCTTACTCCTTTGCTTCCAGAATTTCCTTTCCTTCCTATGGGACGAGATACACATATGCTTGAGAAAATTCCTAAGTTGAAATATCCATCCTTGTATGCTTGTGAGGAGTGGCATTTTTCAGCCCTCTAAAAAACCTTCCTTTGTGATAAGCATGTCTACTATGATCCATAATGTGGTAAACCGTGAGCCCACATGACAAAAAATGAGTTAACCGAAACTTGTGAAGCCATTGTTCACTTTGGAGGAAAGATAAGTTAGTTGGGTGATAAATAGCTAAGTGTGCCCAAAGCCCGAAGTTCCCACTACTCTATAGCTTTCCTCTTTCAACCATTTGCCTGATCGGGGTGTGATAATTCACAAACCCTCGTCTGTGCATACCACTCACCTATCTGATTCATCTTCAGTTAGTATATTTTCTTCATTGCTAGATTTGACATAGGCATTAACTGTAAATGTCATCACTTCGAGTAATATTCTATATTTCCCATGAGAGGAGGAGGATTCATATCGGGGGTCATACCTCCCTCTATCACCTCCTTACCCACCATGATCCTCCATGTACCTTGTATTTAGATAATTCAAACACCACCTTGTTGTAACAACCTTCCCTTTTATTAATTACATGTTGTTTGTGGTTTACGGTTCCCAATGATTATTTATCACTTCTTGGGGTTTGGCCCTCACTTGGGCATGCCAACCTTTCTTTGATGATCTAGATCTCTTTATCTACCAGAATTATCGAAGATATTTTACTTTTGTGATGTTAGCATAATTGCATTTAAAAGATTATTGAAGAACCACAAGTGCATGCTTTAAGGAATATAAGACATAAAAATAGCCATAAAATCAATGAACATAAACACATTGATAACGGAGTTTACCCAGTGTGGGTTACGTCCTTGGGCCCTGGTGTCAAGAGTGGGAAGGTCACTTCATTAAATGTTGCAAATGGTGATGATGTGCATGGTATGTTCTTTGTCATTACAAGGATAAATACCCTCAATGAGAGTGGCATGTCTCTCCATGAGACGTCCTCAGGAACTCTCACTCATATGGGAACATTCCCTCAATAAGAGTGGAGTGTCTCTCCACAAGACATTTTCCCTATAAGAGCTCTCACTCAAATGAGCATCCCTTTAGCATGATAAGTTAATAAAATCTCACATGATGTGGCATACAAGTATCCCTCAACATAATGATAATCAAGGATCTCAACAACAAAAACATCATCTAAGCAAATCATAAGAAAGCATGAAATAACTGCATCATATACCTCCATTTTCGAGGACAACAAAAAAATGCAAATCTTAGCTGCTGAAATGGACACCACCATTGAATTCACGATGTGAAATCATTTCAAATAACTATAAACTTAGCCCCTTTTTGACACTGTTAAATTATGGACCCTTGGGAATCTTTAAGATTCCCCCAAAGATTCCTTCTTGAAGATGGTCGAAAAATCTACTACTCAAATGAAGCTTTTAAGCACACCACTACACTTAATGCAAAATTTTGTGAAAAATGACTATAAAGGCAACATCATTCTAACATTAGCAAAAAATCAGCCTTCAAGGGAATCTTTAGATTCCACAAGATTCTTCAAAGATTTGTGACGCTAGGCACCTACATTTTTGCTACTCAAATAGAGATTATGACTACATGGTTGGACCACTAGTGCAAAAACCTGCAAAAATGACTATAATCTTGTCACATTCTGACACTGACATCTCTGGTCCTCTAAGAGAATCTTTATGCCATCTTAAGGTTCTCCCTGCTCAGGGTTCCATACCCCTTGCCTTGCTCATGGTTTCCTCTAGTTTGGCTAGGTGCTCCTCTGTTGGTTCAATCGATTGATTCGTTGGAGTTTAAATATATTTATGTCGGGCAGATATTAAAACAAACCACTATTTGGCCTATTGGAAAAAATTCTTAATTAGGCACGGGGTTCCGGAGCTCCCGAGGTCTAATCCCCACAAATCCTTGTTATAGCATGTGGCATATATTTTTAAGTTTCACCAGTCTATCTGAAATTTAACATATAAGTTTGACGTTGGCGGTTTCATGTATGTTTGGGGATTTGTTTAAGAAATATATATATATATATATATAATATAATATATATATATATATATACACTTTGTTACGTTAAGATTTGGGTTCAAGGTCCATGGGGTATGGCAGGTGTTGCAGCCCGCCACTTCAATTTGAATTTTGATTTTAATATATTGCAACCAGTGGGGTGGTTACTCCCCGTTTTTTAATATTTTTTTGGTTTTCATAACCAACATAGTTTCATTTTTTAATTTTCCAAAAATAAGGGTCACTAAGAAAATTAATGTTTCAACAATTTCTCCATTTCCAGTGGCCAAATTCCATGCCCCTAGAAATTTCCAATTTATTGCCTCGTTAAGAATGTCATTTGGCCAATTTTGACTTGAACTTTGACCATGAATATCTGAAGCATATGAGATCATATTTCAGTGTTGTTTGCACCGTTAGAATCAAGGCGATATGATCTGGTCCCGGTTTCATCTGAATCTAAGGAATTTTATTTTTAAGCTTTTCTGAAGCAACTTTTGAATCAGAGCATGTCTAGAGCCACCTGGATCATTCATCCCCACTAAGGAGCTTTTGGTCCTCCAAAAGCATGAACATAGTCCGCAACTACTCTATACATGTTTTGCACCACAAGTGTCCTGACATGTCACACTTCCTTCTCCTTCACCCTTGTTCTTCAGAGCCATAAGTGATGAGCTGACACCTACATCCTTTGCAAACCTATAGTACAATATTTGCAAATTACATGCTCAATTACATGACCAATGACCCAAGCATCCCCATACTTGCAAAGAGTTTATAAGACACACTTTTTGGTCAAGTTTACGTTAGAATAGAACTCAATACCCAAGCTACCAACATAAGGCCAAAAACATCATTGTTGCTTTAATAAGTGATGGAAAACACATCATCACTTTTACATTTATATCACAACACATGATTTAAATAATGTGGCCATGACAAGCTACCATGTCTAGAAAAACCATCTCTCACTCATGAAATTCAGTGGGTCATCATCTCCCTGTGGCGAATTTTCTTGTTGAACTTCTTAACCAACTGGTTTCTGCATGCGCACTTGTCCTTGAGACGTTGCTCACGATGGAACCTCCAACGTGTGGCTTTTTGATGACCAACTCAGTTGCAATGACTATAAAAAATCTTCTTCCTCCATATCTGCCTAACCTACTTCCTTGCCTAATGTGGAGAAGGCCTTTCATGCCTCATCCTCTTTATTGCTGCCATTATCTTCCAACACTCAACAACCACATGGTTATGTAAACTATGAAAACTACAAGTTTTTCTATGCCATGTTTTTTGTTCATCATTAACATGCATGTAATCAAATTGAACTCTAGAGTACTGAGACTGTTTATACCTCTCTTGGCTATCTATGGTGTGATTCTGGTGATGAGAGCTTGGTTTAGCTCTTCCTCTATAATGTGCACTATCATGGGAGGATGGTGATGTGTTCTCATCATTCTCTTTCCTCAAATGTGTCAAGAATGTATTCAAAGCTTTTGACACCTTTGAGCACTCTCCTTCAGTGTATCCCAAACCTGCAAATCAAGGTCTTTATACAACCTCCAATCGCTGAGTCATTCGTCGGCCATTAACACCAAGTCCTGCTTCTTTGTACCCCATCTTAGTAAGGAGTCTCATGCCAATTACTGAAATGGGTACCTCCATATTTCAGATGAAAATAGTTTCATGTGAAAAATAAACTAAATAATGATCAACAATGTTTACCTTAGCTGTCGATTCTGAAACAGGTGATGATGTCTTCGCTAACACTTTGTTACACTTCAATTTTTCCAAGGCCACTTTTGTGGCTCGTAAATGAAGTTTCAATGTCTGTTTCTCCTCTTTTTCTTCTTGTAGAACCCTCCTCAATTAATTATTCTCTTCTTGAGGGATCTGATTGATCTCCTCATATGAATGATGAGAATAAGATTAAGAAGATGAATTTACACTCGAGGGGGTAGATGGAGCATCGTCCTCTACTCTTTCTTTATTCCATTTCTCTTTGGACATTTTCTCCTCGTAAGATGCATACATTATGTCTACCATTTTTTACATCCTGTATAACGGCCCATACATATCTCTATCATCCTCCTTTTTCTTTCTTGTTTCACATTCAATCATTCACACTCGTAATTCATGTCAAGGAGAAGATCGCTCTGATACCAAACTTGATTTGGATCTCTTCAGCTACTAGAATTATCCAAGATATTTTACTTCTGTGATGTTAGCATAATTGAATTTAATATAGTATTGAACAACCATGTGTTCATGCTTTAAGGAAAATAAAACATAACAACAACCATTAAATCCATGAACAGAAACACATTGATAATGGAGTTCACCCAGTGTGGGATACGTCTCTGGGCCCTAGTGTCAAGAGTGGGGAGGTCACTTCATTAAATGATACAAATGATGATGATGTAAATGGTATGTTCTTTGTCATTACAAGGATGAATAACCTCAATCATAATGGCATGTCTCTCCTCGATACATTTTCCCTATAAGAACTCTCACTCAAATGGGCATCTCTTAAGAATGATAAGTTAATAAAATATCACCTTATGTGGCATATAAGTATCCCTCAAAATAATGGTAATCAGGTATCTCAACAACAAAAACATAATTTTAAAAAATCAAAAGAAAGCATGGCATAACTGCATCATATACCTCCACTTTTGAGGATGGCTAAAAAGTGCAAAGCTTGGTTACTAAAATGGACACCACCATTGAATTCTTGGCATGAAATAATTTCAAATGATTATAAAATTCCCCTTTTTGACACCGTCAAATTATAGACCCTTGTGAATCTTGAATATTCCCCCAAAGATTCCTTCTCAAGTATGGTCGAAAATTTCGCTACTCGGATGAAGATTTTGAGCACACCACTATGGTCCCCGAAACATTATGTGAAAATGACTAAAAGTCGACATCATTCCGACACTGGAAAAATCAGCCTCCAAGTGAATCTTTTAGATTTCACAATATTCTTCAAAGATTCTATGCTGCTAGGAACCTGCATTTCTGTTGCTTAGATGGAAATTTTGATTGCATGGTTGGACTTCTGGCAAGAAAATGTGCAAAAATGACTATAATATTGTCATATTTTGATATTGGCACCCCTGGTCCTCTAAGGGAATCTTAATTGCATCTTAAGATTCTCCATTCTCAAGGCTCGACACACTCTCCCTCACTCATGGTTTCATCTGGTCTAGCTTGGCACTTCTCCATCAGTTTGATCGACTGATTGGTTTGAGTTTAAATATATTTCTTTCGAGCATATATTACAACAAACTGTTGTTTGGCCTATTGGCAAAAAGGCTTAATTGGGTGCAGGGTTCTGGAGGTCTCGGGGTCCAATTGCCGAGGGACCCCATTATGGCATGTGACATATGTTTTTAAGCTTGGCTAGTCTATCAAGAGGTTAAGATATAACTTTGGTGATGACAGTTTCATGCCTGTTTAGCAGTTTGTTTAAAAAATGCATGTTGCATATCTATATAATATATATATATATATATATAATATATGTTCTTACGTTAAGGTTTGGGGTCTAGGACCATCGGGTGTGGTGGGGGTGGTAGCCCGCTACCCCAGTTCAAATTTTGATTTTAATATATTGCAACTGGTGTGGTGGACGGGTTTAGTGGGCCTAGCCTGCCCCCAATTTTTTTGGTTTTGATAACCACATAGTTTTTTTTAATTTTCCAAAAATAAGGGTTATGGGGAAAATTAACGGCTCAACAATTTCTCCCTTTCCGATGGCCAAATTTTGTGCACTAGGATTCTGCCAATTTGTTTCTTTGTTAAGATTGCCACTTGCCCATGTTTGACCCGAACTTTGACCTCAAATATCTAAAGCATATGAAATCATATTTGAGTGTTGTTTTCACTGTTAGAATCAAGGTGATGAGCACTATGATGTGGTCTTGGTTTCATCTGAATATGAGGACTTTGATTTTTGAGATTTTCTAAAGTGACTTTTGAATCGGAGTATGTATGGAGCCACCTAGATAATATGATGACCTTCCAATGATGACTTCTCTCCCGCATGTCCAACTTGGCTAGGTAGGCATAGTTATCTTTTAGCTATCCTACTTGAACTTCCTCCCATTCATATTCACCCATTACAGTCATATATTTGGCACCGTTATTTGCCAACCTGTACACCATCTTGTTGGTCATTCTGTGAACTAAATTAAATTCAATGGTTTGCATGCTAGGAAAGTGTCCCTAAATTCATTGAATGAACTGGATCAGGCACCAGTACTTCATAAACTTCCCTATGTTGGTACCACACTGTAGTCACTTTGTTGCCATGATTACCAATGATGAGTCTCTGTCAATTGTGTAGTGGTGTGTGTTAGTCCTAACCAATATATCTAACCCTTATTATAGTGCATGGAACTTCACTACATTGATAGTTTCCACACTGAGATGAGTGTAATAGAGTTTGACGATACTACCAACGTTGTTTCAAATTGCTCCTATTGCTCCATCTTGACCTAGGTTTCCTTTTAAGGCCCCATCAAAATTCAACTTCATAAACCCCAAAGCTAGAGCAGGCCATGTCGTTGCAACCCCATGAACTCATGGTTCCTTCGTTTAATGGAGAGGTGCTTGTATTCATTTTAGAGATATTGTTTCCAAAATTATATTCTCCTAGTGTGTAGGATTGTTATCTCCTGGTCCTGTCAGGATGGTAAGAATTGTTTCCTCTAATTATTGCCGGATTTGGGTGATCAGGGTCGAGACCAAGGAGGATTTATCCTGGAATATCCATCAGTTTATATCCTTCCAAACCACTTAGATTACAAATCCAAGTCTTAAACTCCAAGCAAGGTTGGCCACTTAATTTTTTAGGATTTATCCTCTCCATTTATTTAATTTTTCTTGAATACTATCCCTTATTCCACTTGTTTGGCAAAACACCTGAGAGACCCAAACCCACAATGTATTTTTTTACTCAGAGCTATTAAGGAGGTGGTTGATAGTTTATTCCTACTTTTGACAAAGTTTGCAGTGTGAGGGACCTGAAAATCTCCTACAGTAGAGTTTTTCCCAAGTGAGAATATTTCTGTGTATAACCAACTATATGAAAATTTTGATGTTTGGTCATTGAGGGGTTGACAAAAACTTGTTCTTCTCTAGTGTTGCTACCTATTATTGGTCCTCTATTAGATATCCATGGGACTCCTTTAGGGTAAATTGTCTATCTTTCTTCATTCCCCATCTTAGCTGGTCCTCATCCTTTGAGCAAATTATCTTTTTTTTATGAAGTTCTTCATCCCAGTCTTTGGAAATTTGATTTAGTCGTTATTGCTCGTAGTGGTTTAGGATGGTCCACTTTCTCTATTTTTAATGGATGCCTCCTAGGTCCTAGTACTGGTGAACCACTCATTTGCCTTATGTCTGTAGCACCTCCTGGAGGGCTATTCTTCTTGGCCTGAACAATATAGCTTCTTGTTGCCATGCATCATCCCAAAATAATGGTGTTTTTTCATTCCTTATCTCCCAAAAATAATGGTCTTGTATTAACCCTTAGTTTCACAACGCCATATTCCATGAGGTGGATCCTTTCGTCATGTCATTAAATATGACCAAAGCTTAGGGGTTCCATTGTGGAACATATTTTTCTTTCCAAAAAACTGCATAGGGGAGGATAGCATCCTTAATGCATTTTCACCACAATTTTTCTCCACAAACCACATTCATTTTTTCAAGGTCCTGGAATCTAACTCTCCCCAAGACTTCAGTTTTCAAATTTTGTCCCAACCCAGAAGAACCCATTTGTTTTTTTCTCAGCCCCCTATCACAGGAAATTTCATTGGATTACTATGATTTTCTTGAGAATTCCTTCTGGAGGTAGTAGCACTGATATTAGAAACATAAGGATTTCCTATAGGACTACTTTGGTTAGCACCAGTCTGTCTGCTAGATTTAGGGATTGGTAACTCCACCTATTGACGTTATGTTGTAATTTGGATATTAGGGATTTCCAGGTTTACTTCTTTCTTGCTTTATCTATTAAGGGAACTCCCAAGTACTTTGATGGCAAGGTTTTCCATTGAAAACCTAAAGTGAGGTTTAGGTTTCTCTGCACAAAAGCGTGAGTATTAAAGAAGAAAACCATTGACTTGGATTCATTAACCTCCATACCTATAGCTACTGTGAAGTCCTCAAGAATATGCTTATAGGATTTTTCCTCCTTGATAGTAGGAATTTCATGAAGCATCGTGTCATCCACAAATTGTTAGTGGGTGCCCAATTTCCACTAAAAGAAAGGTTGTAATCCTTTAATCTCCCATGTGACAGTTGCTACTTTAATGGCTTTGTTGAGTCCCTCCATTGCCAAGACAAAGAGAAAGGGTGATAACGGATCTCCCTGGATCAAGCCGCTTGAGAGAGAAAAGGGTTGAGTTGGATCCCCATTGACCATGATTGAGAAGCTAGTAGAGGTGACTAGAGACATTATCCAATAAATTTAGTGAGGTCGAAATCGTAAAGCTTTCAATAGGTTCTCCAAATAATTCCAACTTAACTTGTCATACACTTTAGCGGTAGCCAACTACATTATCATTCCAACCTTTTCTGGGCTTTGTGGGAATGAATGATTTTGTGGGCCTATATTATATTGTCAAGAGTTTGCCTCCCTTCTACAAAACAAACCTGTTCATCTGAGACTAGAATTGGAAGTAGAGTTTTTAAGCAATTAGCAATAAATTTTGAGATAATTTTATAGATTAGATTACAGAGAGAAATAGGACGGAATTGATTAGGAGTTTTGGCTTCTTTTTATTTTGGGATTAGTGGTATGAGAGTAGAATTTAGATCTTTTAGTACCATTGCTAGTGTATGGGAATCTTCTACAACATCAGCAATTTATCAACCCACAATTTCCTAACATGCTTTGAAAAAATTAATTGTAAGGCCATTAGGTCCAAGCTCCTTTCCACTGGGCATATCTTTCACCATGTGTCCCACTTCGTCAATCTAAACTGGCCTCCTGAGGTTCTCATTCCGTTCGTCTATGATTGTTTAGGGATGTTCTTCAGAAATTTCATTTGGCCTATGATATGTCTCCTGGAAGTTCTATTGTGGTGTCCTGGATGTTTTGGACCAGAGTCTGCTCAATCTCTTGATGGGGATGGAGCATGTTCCGATATTTTTATTTTTATTTCAAAATCCTATTGTGATTTATGTGTGATATCGGTGTATGGTGAAAGAATTTAGTGTTCTTCTCACCATCTTGAAGCCACTGCACCCTCGATTTGGGTCTCCATAATTTATAATCTTATCTACATCTTCTTCCCATTCCTACTTAAGGGAGTGCTCTTAATTTTCCTTATCCTCTATGAAACCTTCCTCTATTGCAGATCTTTGGACTGCTTCTATTTTTTCTTCTATATAATGTTTTCCTCAAAAAATATGGCCAAACTCCTATTTGTTCCACATTTTAAGTTTCTCTTTAACTTATTTCAAATTCTATTGTGACTTAAACATCTTGGGGCCTCTCACAATTACTTCACCTTCACTACATAATTAGGGTGGTCCATCTAGAAACCC
Source organism: Pinus taeda (assembly GCA_000404065.3). Lineage (NCBI taxonomy): Eukaryota > Viridiplantae > Streptophyta > Pinopsida > Pinales > Pinaceae > Pinus > Pinus taeda. Next base: position 24,417 of record APFE031196428.1, on the reverse strand, counting down.
TTAAACAAGAAGGGTCATTTTTTTGGAGTGCCTGTAATTTGAGAAACCAAAGTTACTGGCCAATGAGCTAAGCCACTACTATAAAGGATGTTGGCCTCTAAGGCAATACCTTGTAAGATCAAAAACTCCAAAAATACGAATTTTGCCAACCTTGACCCAACCATGTGTTTTCCCGTTCTTTTGTCTTTCCAGGTATACATGCCATTTGTAGTTTCTAAGTCCACCAACTTCATGCAGTCAATCATATTCTGAAATCCTTAAGAGCCTCTTTCTAGTTTCTTGGATCCTCCTTTCTTTCTTCAAGAGAGAGAATCATATTGAAGTCCCTACCTAGGATCCATTTCATGGTTGGATATCTGTTGTAGAGGACCGCTAAAGATTAAATAAAATTAAGCTTTTCATCAATCCCTTAAGGGTTTTATACATCGGTACCGAGAACTGGATTTTGGGAACCTATATAATGTAGAACCGAAGACAGGGCATACTGGGTGGCTTTAGAGGAAACAACATGGACCGTTTGACGGTTCCATAGGGATAGAATTCATCCTACCACATTTTTAGCTTCTATATCTACAAAGTCATACTTAGTCCAAGTTTTCCCACTACTTATTTTCATGCAATCTGCAGTGCATTTAGTCTCTTGAATAAAGAGAATATCAGGGTTTTCTTTTTTCATTCTTTTCTTTCAAGTTTATTTTCTTTCGAGGGTTATTCAAGCCTCTTATATTCCATGTTATAACTCTCATTAGAAAAAAGTGATGAGGAGTTAGAGTTCCAGGGTTTCATCTTACCTGCTTTTATTAGGAGAGCTCCCAACTCCTAGAGTGTAGCATTGTTCATTTTCCTTCCTCTTTTCTATTAGATCTACTTAGGGGTCTAGTATATTTAGGCATTTAATTTGACTCTAAGGCCTCTCGTGTCTCCATGTTCTTGTTTTGTGCCCCACATTCAGGTGTCTTCCCTGGTAAGGAACATGTATTGCACCCAATCTATTTGGTCCTTCGGTATCACATACATCCATTTTGATTTCCATTGTTCTAGTAGCTAGGGAAGATCTAGTAATTAATGCTCCATTATTTCATACATATCTGGGTCTTTTTCCCTACATCACTTGATGTCAAGTCCAGATCTTCATCCTATTGCTGAGGTGGGATTACATATCATTCTCTCACGAGGGGTTGAGAAGGCAGTTTTTAAGATTTCTTCATTTGTATGGGGATCGACTTCCAATAGCTACTCTGGAAATGCCACACATTTAAGGTACAAGTTAATTTTGAAATCCCCGTATTTGAGGGTCAGATAGATGCAGATGATATCGATAAATGGTTAAATCTACTAGTGGGTTATTTTTCTGTTCATGATTTTTCCAGTAGGGAAAATATTATTTTCGTTATTCTTAAAGTAGCCCCCCACGTCAAGCACTAGTGGGAAACCTACGGTGATCAGAAGGATGAAAGTACAGGCTCACTATTTTCAGCTACACTCACTTGGAATTCATTTTGGGATGCCATCAAGGAGAGGTACTACCCTGTCGGAAGCTATAAGGATCAATACATAAAGTCGACCACGTTGTGGCAGGGAAGGGACCAAGATGTGCCAGAGTTTACCAATATTTTCCATAGCCTTCACACAAAGTTGGGTATCAAGGATTCAGAGCAGCATCTGGTACTCAAATACTGCAGCTATCTACACAAGTACATCTAGGAAGAAATAGAATTCCTAAACATCTCCTCGCTAAACAGAGCATACTGATATGACGTCAAGGTCGAGAAAAAGTTTAAATAGAAGAAGCAAGACTTTGGATCTACGAATCCGAAGCAAGGGAAAGGTGCCCCCAAACCGTAGAACAAAGGACAAAGGCAAGGCAGGACAGTCCAAGACAAACCACCAAAGCTACAAGAAAAGAACAATGCTGCAAGCCACAAAAGGACACGGGAAAGTGGTGTGAATTCCATAAGCACTCTACTCACAACACAAGTGAGTTTTAGGCCAAGAAGTCACTGGTTCCCAAGATAAAGGTTTCTAAATCAGATGCATGTTCCAACTCTGACTCAAAACCCAATAAGGGGAATGAAAAAGGGAAGCAAATTATTGATGCGGAACCCAATGCCACTGTTGCCACCACAACGATCTAGATGGAGGAACCCGAAGATCCAAAGGAGGAGGAGCATCTCTTCCACTCCTAGATGTGGATAAAGGGCTCTGCGCTACAGTTCATTGTTGACAGCGGGAGCCCAAAGAAACTCATTTCGGCAGAGGTAGTGAAGCGGCTAGGCTTATTGACCACATTACATCCACAACCGTACACCATCAGGTGGATTCACCAAGGACGGGATCTTTGCGTTAACCAGTAGTGTGGCATTCCATACAACGTCAAGCCCTTCACGGAGGAGGTATTGTGTGACATTGCTCCCCTTAAAGTTGGTGATGTATTATTAGGAAAGCCATACTTGTGGAACCGACATGTTGTGTATAAATCAAGGCCCCATGTTGATATTGTTACTTTGGGAAATAAGTTGTACAACATAATAGAGGTAACACTGCCTATCACCATCTCTTTTATTACGACAAAAGAATGTAGTAATCTCATTTCCAAAACTAGGAAATTTGTTTTCCTGATGATACATCCTCAAGGAAAGAAGAAGACGATGGCCACGACTTTCAGATAGGGCCCCTCCACATGAAAACTATATATGGACAAGGTCATGGAGGAGTATAAGGAAATCTTCACCTCCCCCGCAAGGGTTCCTCTGCATTGTCGTTGCCAAATGGACCAATCTGTCGGCACTCTGTTCTAGAGAACTATGAAATCAAGAGGCAGATTTAGGAGCTGCTACAGAAAGGTCACATCCATCTGAGTTCATCACCCTGTGGGAACCCAATTGTGTTGGTACAGTAGAAGGATGGGACTTGGAGACTCTATATTGACTATCGAGCACTAAACAAGATCAATGTTCATAATAGGTACATGATCCCATGGATTGATGACATCCTAGACCAACTAAAGGGGGGAAAATATTTCAGCAAGATTGATTGGAACTCAAGATATCACCAGGTACCAATCGAACCCTCCGATGTGTGGAAGATTTGTTGGGTTGTGTTATATTCTTTCCACGACTAGCCCACGTAGTTAACTAGGGGATTAGAAGGGGGTGGAGCCCCCCTTCGTTGCGTCGATTGCGTAGCAAGGGGAGTCACAGGGGGTTTGAGGGGTGCAGGTAATCCCACTTTATGGGGTCCAGGGTAGCGTGCCGAAAAATTTTGGTTTCAGACCTTATGTTAGGTTGGGCGGACCTACCTATGGTTTTGTGCATGATTTTCGCACACTTTTTTGGATGCAATGGTTTTTTCGGTCCATGGTTTTGGGCACAATGGTTTTAGGTCCATGGTATTGGATGCTTCGGCATGTATAAATATGTATTGTAACATTGAAATGAACATAATGAAAAATCAAGTTGGTAGTCCCGGTTTTGGGATCCAGGGGAAATTTCTATGTATATGTGTTTTATGTGTTATGCTCTCGAATTGTTTATTTTATGTGTTTTATAATTCATATGCAGGTAATTTTTGTATAGGGTTGAAACCAACATTTGGTGTCAGAGCTATTTTGGCTTCAACGGAACGCCTTTTGTTGCTAAGGGGTTTCGCTCGGGCCTGTGGTAGACCTTGTTTAGTGGGAGATCTATGAGATCGATTCTGGTGGTAATGTTTGGTTGTGTTATATTCTTTCCACGTAGTTAACAAGGGGTTTGGAGGGCACTGTAACCCCACTTTATGGGGTCCGGGGCAGTACCCCAGAAAATTTAGGTTTTTGACCCTATGTTAGGTTGGGCAAACCCACCTATGGTTTTGTGCATGATTTTCACACATGTTTTTTGGATGCGATGGATTTCAGTGCATGGTATTGGACGCGATGGTTTTCAGTCCATGTTATTCGACGCAATGGTTTTCAGTCCATGGTATTGGATGCTTGGGCATGTATAGATATGTATTGTAACATTGAATGGAACATAATGAAAAAACGAGCTGGTAGTCCTATTTTGGGATCGAGTGGGAAAATCTCTGTGCATATGTGTTTTATGTGTTATTCTCTCACATTGTTTATTTTTCTGTGTTTTAGAATTCGTATGCAGGTAATTTCTGTACGGGGTTAAAACCTACATTTGGTATCAGAGCAGTTTTGGCTTCAAGGGGACGCCTTTGTTGCTGAGGGGTTTCGCTCGGGCCTATTGTAGACCCTGTTCAGTGAGAGATTTGCAAGATCAATTCTAGTGGTGAAAGAAGATGGCAAGCAGTGGAAAGATAGAGATCGAGAAATTTAATGGTCAAAGTTTTGAGTTGTGGAAACTCAAGATGGAGGATCTGTTGGTGGATAAAGATCAGTGGATCACGGTAGATCCAGGTACTAAACCAATGGGAGTGTCCAATGAAGAATGGAAGAAGTTGGATCGCAAGGCAAAGAGCACAATACGATTGTGTGTCTTAGATTCAGTATTGTTGAATGTATCAGCAGAAGCTATGGCGAAGGCTTTGTGGGACAAGTTAGGGACTTTGTAAAAATCTAAGTCTTTGGTGAATACACTATTCTTGTGGAGAAAGCTATATAACTTGAGGATGAAAGATGGAAACTGAGTGACAGAGCATCTAAATGCGTTTAATACTAAGGTAAATCAGTTAGCATCTGTTGATATTAAAATTTAGAAGAAGATAAGTGCATTAGTTTGTTGTGTTCTCTACCAGATTCATGGGATAGTCTGGTTATTGTAATAGGTAGCAATGCAACTGCCTCAAATTTTGATGAAATAGTCTCATCCTTGCTGATGGAGGAGATGAGACGGAAAAATACAGAGAGCCAGAATGGTGATGCCTTGTCTATACAAGGACGTTCCTAGAACAGAAACAAAAATAAGTCATCCAGTGGGAGATCTAAATCTAGAGGGAGATCTAAATCTCCAGGAAAACCTTTAAAAGTGGTGTGCTGGAAATGCAGAAAGGAAGGGAACTACAAAAGGGACTGTAAATATAAAGCTCTTGATAAGGGAAAGGGATCTGATGATGATCCTTCTGCAGAGGCAAAAGCCACCTCAGATGAAGGTGGGAATGTGTGCTTGGCTTCTTCAAGTACACATGTAGATCACGAGGAATGGTTGATTGACTCAGGTGCATCCTTTCACTTCACTCCCCATAGAGAGTGGTTCTACGAGTATGAGAAATACGGTGGTGTTGATGTCTTCTTAGGGGATGATAGGAAGGCTAGAATGATTGGTCGCAGAAAATTAAAGTTGAAGTTGCAAGGTGGAAGGGTTAGAACACTTCTTGGTGTTCTGCATATTCCTGCATTGGTAAGAAATCTGATTTCTGTAAGCAAGTTGGATGATGAAGGTGTAAAAATAGTGTTTGAGAAGTATACCTACAATATGGTTCGGGGGGCACTGGTATTAATGTGGGGAGTTTGGATTGGAACTCTGTACAAGCTGCAAGGTAGCATGATTGTTGATGGGTGCAACAGTTCTCTTGTTCCTGAAAATGGAGCAGAAAATCTAGTGGTCTCTAGAGAGAAGACTGCGTTGTGGCATCAAAATCTTGGACATATTGGAGAGAAGGGCTTTCAAATACTTCATGGAAAATTTATGGTATAAGGTATGAGTAATAGCTCTCTAGATTTTGATTTCTGTGAAAATTGTGTATATGGGAAGCAGAATTGGGTGAGTTTCCCCTCTAGCGATAAGACGGTGAAACAAATATTGGAGCTTGTGCATAGTGATGTGTTTGGACCTGTAAAGGTTCCATCACTGGTTAAGTCAGTGTATTATGTATCATTTATAGATGACTTCTCAAGGAATACATGGATATATTTCCATAAGAATACGTCTAAAGTCTTTGAAAGGCTTAAAGAATTTAAGTCTCTAGCAGAAAAATAGATAGAGAAGAAGATAAAGGTGTTGAGGACAGATAACGATGGAGATTTTTGCAGTAAGAAATTTGAAGAATTTTGTAAGAAGTGTGGTATAGCATGGCAGAAGACTACTCCATATACAACTCAGGAAAATGGAGTTGCAGGAAGAAAGAGCAAGACGTTGATGGAAAGGGTACGAAGCATGCTCAGTGGTGCCGGGTTAGGATAGGAATTATGGGCAGAGGCAGTGGAGACAACATGTTACCTGGTCAATTGATCACCTTCATCAATGTTGGAGGATAAGACTCCACAAGAGTTATGGATTGGTAAGAAACCCTCTCTTTAACATATGAGGGTATTTGGATCTGATGCATATGTACATGTTCCAAAGGAGAAACGAACCAAGCTGGATATTAATTCTGAAAAGTGCATCTTTATTGGGTATAAGGATGGTTTAAAGGGTTATAAGCTTTGGAACCTAGTAACAAGGAAGGTTGTGTACAACCGAGATGTGGTGTTCAGAGAGGTGAAATATGTTATTAAACGTGAAGTCGAACCAAAGGAACCTGAGAAGATAGAGTTTGAGCTAAAGGAGGAAGAATGAGACTCTACAACGGAGGAGGAATCAGAAGATGAAGAGCCACAAACTACGGGTGTGAGAATATCATTTCGAGAAATAAGGCAATAAGAAAGGTATAGTCCATCTACTTTCTGTTCAAATTTTGCTTTATCTATTATTGATGATGATCCTAGAACTGTGAAGGAAGTAGTAGATTCAGAGGATGGAAAACTCTAGAAAGATGCCATGGTTGATGAAAGGGCATCTTTGCACAAAAATGAGGCTTGGGATCTGGTGGAGTTTCGGGCTAGAAGGAAACCCATTGGCAGCAAATGGGTGTTCAAAAAGAAGACAAATGCAGAAGGAAAGGTGGAGAAATGCAAAGCTTGGTTGGTAGCAAAAGGTTATTCCCAGGTGTCAGGAATTGATTTTGGTGGTATTTTTTCTCCTGTTGCTAAGGTAACTTCTATTAGATTACTTTTATCTGTTGTTGCTTCTTTTGATTTTGAGGTAGAACAGATGGATGTGAAGACAACATTTCTTCACGGGGATCTAGAAGAGGAGATGTACATGAAGCAACCTGAAGGCTTTGCGGTGAAGGGTAAGAAAAAACTAGTATGCAAGTTAAAGAAGTCTTTGTATGGGTTAAAACATTCACCAAGGATGTGGTATCGAAAATTTGATACATTTATACGAGGACATGGCTTCACCAGAAGCAAAGCAGATCACTGTGTGTATTTTAAATTAATTGGTGACTGTGTTACTTATCTGGTCTTGTATGTGACTGATATGTTGTTGGTTGGAAATGACAAAGAAATTATTTAGGATTTGAAGACCCATTTTTCCTCCAAATTCGACATGAAAGATATTGGTGTTGCAAACTATATTTTGGGCATGGAAATTAAAAGAGATTGGACAAAGAGGAAGCTCTAGTTAAACTAGAGGAAGTATGTCAAGACAATATTACAAAGGTTTAATATGCAGGATAGTAAATTGGTGAAGGTTCCTATTCCTGTAGGTGTAAATTTATCTGCTGAACAGTGTCCCAAGACACAAGAAGAGGAAGATGACAGGTCTCGCGTTCCATATGCAAGTGTAGTCGATAGCCTGATGTATGCGATGGCCTGTACTAGACCAGACATTACACATGCAGTGGGAGTATTGAGCATGTTTTTGTCAAAACCAGGGAAGGAGCACTGGACAGCAGTGAAGCGGGTTTTTAGGTATTTGCATGGCACTAGTGATTATGGTTTGTGGCCCAGGGAAAATTTTAAGAACCCCCCCTAAATTTATAAGTATAATAAATGGGCGAATCTCCATGGTATATAGGAAAAATGGAAGGCGATTTTAT
>APFE031196428.1:1406-15608 GCA_000404065.3 Pinus taeda | reverse complement strand
AAGTATAAAAAGACGTTTTATTTATTTACCATACCTCCACTTTACTTATATTTTTATTTGTTTACACCCTTGCATGTACATAAGGTAACTTATGGAGTAAATATAAAAAATGTTTTATTTATTTACCATACTTCTCATTTATTTATATTTTTATTAATTTACCATACCCCTTTTATAAATATGGTATTTGGCCCATAGGATTCACTTATATAAAACTTATTTTTGAAAATGGGCGAATGGATTCACTTAAATAAAACCTATTCTTGAAAATGGGCGAATGGAAGGTTGTAACTCCTAATTTCAAAGGCTAAATTTAACTTTTTTACCCTCTCCCTTAAAATAAGGTGGGCTATTTGAGGTGATTTGTAAAAATGTACTATGATACAAAATATTCGCCCACTAAAAATTTAAAACCCCTTAATTTCGCCAAAGGGCGAACAATCGCCCCTAAAATAATCTATGGTTTGTGCTATCAAGGAAGACCAGGATTGCACAGAGTGTTGGACTAGAGATCTGGATCAAGTAAGATCTACAAGTGGGTATGTGTTTAACCTATTTGGAGGTGCAATCAATTGGATGAGTAAGAAACAATCTGTAGTAGCACTATCAACTACAGAGGCGGAATACATTGCAACCACTCATGCAAGCAAGGAAGATGTTTTGTTTCAGAGATTGTGTTCAAATATGGGGTTAGTACAGGGAGCTATAAGGATAGACTGTGATAGCCAAAGTGAAATTTTCTTGGCAAAGAAACCTGCATATCATTCAAAGACAAAGCGCATTGATGTTCAATATCACTTTGTGAGGGATATGATAGAAGACAAAAAGGTGTTGCTGGTAAAGGTAGACACTTTGAAGAATACTACAAATGCATTGAAAAAATCTGTGAGTTGTGAGAAGTTCTCTTGGTGTAGAGAAACAATGGGCATTGCATGGCTGGATAAATGACTAAGCTCTTTTGTGACCCTATGTGGAAAGAAAACAAAAAGTGGGAGAATGTTGGGTTGTGTTATATTCGTTCCATGACTAGCCCACGTAGTTAACTGGTGGGTTAGTAGGGGGCTCGAGCCCCCCCTTTGTTGCGCCGATTGCATAGCGAGGGGAGTCACACGGGGTTTGAGGGGTGCAGGTAACACCACTTTATGGTAACCCTATGTTAGGTTGGGTGGAGCTACCTATGGTTTTGTGCATGATTTTCGCACATTTTTTTGGACGCGATGATTTTTTTAGTCCATGGCTTTGGAGGCAATGGTTTTCGGTCCATGGTATTGGTTCAGCATGTATAAATATGTATTGTAACATTGAAAGGAACATAACGGAAAATCAAGTTTGTAGTCCTGGTTTTGGGATCCAGGGGAAAATTTCTATGTATATGTGTTATATGTGTTATGCTCTCGCATTTTTTATTTCATGTGTTTTAGAATTCGTATGCAGGTAATTTTTGTATGGGGTTAAAACCTACAAGATGGCCTTCAAAGCCAAGAAGTGCCTTTTCGAATGGTTGGTTATGCCTTTCGGATTGACGAATGCTATTGCAACCTTCATGAGGCTAATGGATGACCTCTTGCAGCCATTCACCAACACATTTTTAGTGATATACTTGGATGACATCCTGATCTTCAGCCAGAGTTGCGAAGAGCACCTCCATCACATCCAATAGGTTCTCAAAGCACTGTGGCAACACAATTTATGTGCCAATTTGGAGAAATGCACTTTTGGCATGACCTAGGTTCAGTATCTAGGATACATTATTAATGAACATGGGGTGCGTGTGGATCCAGCCAAGATCCAAGTCTTTCGGGATTGGCCATCGCCAATGACTCTGAGAGAGCTCTGCAACTTTCTAGGTCTCGCCAACTTCTACCGCAGGTTCATGTTGGGATTTTCTCATATCACTTGGACCTTGAGTCAAGTCACCAAGGGAGGAGAAAAAGAAAAATTATTTTGGTCTAATCTCCACAGAAGGCATTCATAGAGTTGAAAGATTGCCTCTGTGTGGCACCAGTGCTTGCATTACTAGACTTGCAACAACCATTTGAGGTCAAGACAGATGCCTCTGACTATGTTATTGGGGCAGTCCTTACTCAACGTAGGCATCTAATGGCATATCATAGTGAGACACTTTCAGACATAGTCTAAAAGTATCCCCTTTATGAAAAAGAGATGTATTCCATTGTGCAGGCCTGCCAACATTGGAGGCATTACATTTTGGGGAAGGAAATTGTCATCCACACAGATCACAGACCCTTGCAGTTCATACATACCCAAGGGAAATTGCGGAATGATCATGATCAGAAGTGGTTCACATATCTGCAACAGTTCCATTTGAATATCAAGTATAAGAAGGGAAACAACAATAATGTTGCAGATTGCCTCAGTCAACCACCGATCATGGCATTAACCACCATGCTCAACTCTTGTGGGCATGAGACTTCTGATTGGTCGCTTCTCTACAAAAGTGACCCAAAATTCAGCTACACATACCAGACACTCCTAGAGGGTCAGCATGTTCCATATTTTCACCTCCAGGATGCCCTATTATGCCACATGGGTCACCTTTGTGTTCCTTCAAGGGAGCGTTCCAAGTTGATTTGGGAAGCACACTATAGTTGGGTTGTTGGGAATTTCAGGGTTGATAAAAATGGTGGCAGTATTGCAGAAGTATTTCTATTGGCCGAACCTTCGACAAGATGTCGGGAAGTACATTAGATCATGCATTGCCTACGCCATTGCCAAACCGTCCATCAAGAAGCAAGGCCTCTATACCCCACTGCCTACCCCTAGTCGACCTTGGGCATCCATCTCCATGGATTACATGTCATGCCTTCCTTCCACTAAGCATGGAAAGGACTGTGCTTTTGTTGTCATCGACAGGTTCTCAAAGATGGCCATTATGGCAGCCTGCAAGAAGAATATCACAGCCGAAGCCACTGCTAAACTCTTCTTTGAATGAGTGTGGGTACACTTTGGGATCCCACAGTCTATCATCTTAGATCAAGACAGTAGATTCCTTAGTACATTTTGGTCCAGTCTCTAGTCGATGCTGGACACCAAACTCACTAAGTACACAACCTTCCATCCTCAAACTAATGGCAAGACAGAGGTTGTCAACAGGATGATCATACACATTTTGTGCATATACAACTCAAAGCATCCATGCACATGGGATAAGAGCCTCCCATATGTTCAACACAGCTATAACCATGCTCTCCACAGCTCGACTGGACACAACCCTTTTCAGGTGGGCTTGGGATTCCAGCCACTATGTCCCATTGATGTGGCCATGCCATTTGTAGCTACTCACATAGATTTGGCTCATGTCCAATTTGAAACAGATAAGGAAAATAGCTTCATTGAGCACATCCAACATATTCTCTGGTAGGTACATGAGATTCTAGAGAAATAAAATGCCAAGTACAAGCAGCAACATGATCAACATTGGGTGCCACACAAGTTTCAGGTGGGCGACAAAGTCTGGTTGCATTTCCAAAAGGAACGCCTTACCGGAGCCTATCAAAAACTCAGACCACTTTGATATGGTCCTTACACAATTACCAAGCCTATGGGAGACAATTCATTTGATCTCAGCATTCCCCCATTCCTTGGCTTGCACCTAATGTTCAATGTGGACTGCCTTCGGCCATACTTTCCACCATTACTAGACACATCCAACATTGTAGAACAACTCACACCCACAAATTTAAATCCAGATTGCATGGAACAAGCTGCCACTGATCAAATCATGGACACACAGATCAAGCACACTCTCTAGTAGAATATCAAACCATATCATGTTTTCAAAGCATGCCAACTTCTTCACCAGGGCAAGTGGCTCACCAAGGACCAAGTTCAGCAGAAGTTTCCTCATCTCATGGAGGAACTTAATGCAATGGGGACCATTGATTCCTAAGGGGGGAGGAATGATCCAGGTGGATATTGATGGCCACCTACCAATTCCACTTGGACCCCCACCATTGCTTCTTTCAGTTTTTATGTTTCCTTAATTGTGGCACAATTTACTATTTTTAGCAGTTTTTCGAGTCCTAAACTTCCGGAGCAGTTTTGAGGCCCTAAACGATATTTTTTTGGAAATCTATGGCCAACGACTACTTCATTAAAATTTTATTTTCCGCCATAGTACTGGAAGAGATCTTTATAATGCGTTATCATACACGTCAAATGGAGATAATATGACCAAGTCACGACCCATGGAAGTTGGTTGTCCAACTCACCTAAACGGGGCCCATAAACTCCTTGTGTTACACCTCCTCGGGTTAGGGTTTTCGTTGTTTAGGGTTTTCTCCTATTGTTAAATAATAAAAAGTCCCTTGAGCCTCATTTTAAGTAGTTTAGAGGCATGTAGCTACCACATATCTTCTCAGAGATAAGCTAACATCGCCCTAGCTGGTTTATTTCCATTTCTGTTTGTAAGCATATTCCAGTATTTTACATTAATAAAATGAAGTATTATTTCCACTGCATCTCTATGTTTATGGTTATATCTGTAATTTGTTGTGTCCCTTTTTAGATCCAGATCAATGAAATTATCCTTCTAGGGTCACATATATAGCCCTATCGATGACAAAATATAAGGTCCTCCCTCAAAGATCCTATCTCTGACATCAATGTTAGAAAATACAGCTATGAAGAATCCTTTAGACATTAAGTGAAGGTCAACCTCCCATTTGGGTTTCTAGACATAAGTAATTCAAGTTCATAGAAGTTTCTCATTAGGGTAGCTCCCCATAAATTTACATATTAATACATACATCTTTATGTGGTCAATGTGAGCTTGGGTTTGCGGATCCATTAAAACCACCTTTGGTTTCATTCTTGAATTGAGTCTACATCCCCTGTTTTAGCTTAACTATGGAGACCATCGGTCTTCCTCTTCCTCTTCAGTGTTCCCTACATTAGGATTTTCATCGATTGAATTCATATTTTTTTCTATTTCATGGCTGGTGCCAGTGCCAATTTCTCCCGACTTGTTGGAATACTTTCGGGTTCCCACTTGGAAGTATTCCCCCCATGAATCAGAATGTTATGGTAGGAGAGGGAAGATCTACCCCTCCATTTTCTTCCATGCAGCTTCAGATCCTTATAGTCGATGGTTTTCCCGCCTTTTTCCTACCAAAGCTCTATCATTGACATCGAAATTTTCCAACATGATGCAACTTTATTAAAGGTTTCAACTTTGATTTCATATGGAAAAATAATTTTGTTTTTTCCTCTTCTTCATAAATAAGTGTGATCTGATTTCCTAAATATTATTTATTTGAAAGAAAAATTTGCGGTGGATCATAATAAATGCCAATATACAAAAAATACCCAAAATTTCAAGCTCCTTAATTTTACCCATGGACAAAATTTCACCCTTAATATTTTCTTGGACCTTGGTTCAATGCTTTGAGCTATTCTCTTCAAATCTTCCTTAATTCTAAAATTTCCCTCATAGGTTCCAAATGGATGGAGAAAACCTTTATATATGTTTTAACTCAATTTTCCTTTGCAATAAAATAATATTTTCATAGAAAAATATTAATATATTTACAACAACCACCTATGAGCACATATTAAATGAAGAGCCCATAGAGAAATTTGTGTAAATAGGTTCCCTTTCACCAAGTCAAAATATCACTAGTCACATTACGTGTGTGCATGGTGTGGACAAGGTTACACAAGAAATTGATATCTCCTCATTATGGAGTGCATCCCCTAGGGATGTGTGCATGAGTTGATAAGGTGGATAAGTTGGAGGGTCAAAATGCCTAGGGTGCATGAGCAATAATTTCCTTGCCAAGTTAAGATTCACATAATTCTTAAATCATTGTGCTAAAAGATAAGGATGAAGCATGGATGAGATTTAGCACACATGCACAAGGTTAAATTGAGGCTTGGGGGAATTGGATTTTTGTGTTTTGTTTTTCCCTAAACATATGTGGCCAAAGGGAGTGCTTAGTCTCATGTGTGCCACATAGAATTTAGTTATAACCCCCATTTTAAAATTAACAATTAAAATATAAAGAAAAATCCTAAATGAATAAGTAGATCAATATGGTACTAATATGCCAATACTGACGAACCGAAGCTAAGGTTTTGGATGTAATCAAAATATCGTGAAACAATGGAAATATGGGATTTGAGAGGTTAATGAGGTTTATAACTTAAGGAATTGTAACAAAAAACTACCAAGTGCCTTCTAGGATATGGAGTGAAGTATAATATTGGTATGAAATTAGTTTTACTTAGTTTAAATATATGGTGTGTTGTGATACATTAATCACCTAGGAAAAGTGGTGGAAAGTATTGAAAATGTATGTATAAAGTGGATTTTACTTAGATAGGTATGATAATATGGTTGCAAATAATAATTTTCCTAGATCGAATGAGAGGAATGAAATGGAACATTAGGTAAGTATAGCACCTCATTAGAGGATGATCATGTTCTAACTGTGTAAAACAAGTTGAAAGTGACTAGGGTGTGACTATGTGATCACCATGATGAAGAAAACGTTGCACAACTAAAATAACATCCACCAATATGCTAACCTTTAGATTGTTAAAACTAGCATTTGCACCAAGAGGTGAAAATCAACGTCGACAGGACATGTGGACCATGAGTTCATCCTTGTTTGAGTTAAACAAAGCTTATCAGGAAGTGACAAATGGCAGAGGAGGAGTGGTATCATAGGTATGGATATCAGAGCTTTTAAAATGAGATGAGATGAGATGCTTGCGATATTGAGTAGGTCCAAATAGTGAATTCTATGTTATAAATCAGATGTGTCTTTCTATAAAGTGGTTGTAGTTTATTGATCGGAGAAGTTTGCAATACCAAAAATTAGGCACATATAACATTGGCCCTTTATAATAATAAACATATATATATCTTGCAAAAACTTGTTATATGTTGAGCTCTAATTTGGCCAACTATTAATTATGATTGGATTCTTACAACATATTTTCCAATACATCTCTCAAGTAAACCCCAAATAAGTCGTAGCTCTTAAAGCCTACAACACATGAATTGGATTGAAAATGTGATTGAATGCTTGCTCAAGAATCTAGGAATTTTATAGAAATGTGTTTTCAATGAGATACCTTAAGTTACTAAATTAACCTAAATGTTTATCTATTGTTTATACTAAATTAACCTGTGCACTTGTCTCTTTGCAACAATGTGTATGCATACTAGATTGTTTTATTTCTTACACACATACTTGAAATTTTTGACAATTTCATTTTTCTCCTCATCAAGTGCAAACATTATGGTTTTTCCTGTTTAATTTTCACTTGTGAGTACCTTCATTGAGTCTCTATTAGTCTACCTGAGTCTTGTGAAGGGTTTCCCTGCAATTTTCTTATTTTCACAAATTAGGTTAAAAGCTTCATATGGTGTGTGGTCGATCTATCAAAAGAAAGATCAGTTGGTCTTAGTTTCCAGTCTTCATGTCTTTCTTCCTTCGAACAGATCAAATCATGTGTTTATTTTTCTCTTTTGTGAAATGTTTTTTTGTGAATGAAAATAAATGATTTATAAGAATGGGTATTGTTTATGAAAAGTGCTTCTTATGCTATCATTTTTGTTCCATTACTAAAGTATTTCAGAATTGTATTGTTGATTGCAACAAATTCTTAGAATTCAATAGAAAAAAAAATCATATTAGTGTTGATTGGTTTCTTCATTCATTTTTGAAAATTTCTAGTGATTATATGTTGAAAAGAAAAATTTCTTGATTTTTTGAGTTATTGAGCAAAAGTGAAATTTTAAAGTTAATTTCCATATTTGGGTAATTCAAAATTGAAATATTTGCATTTAAGAAAAAGGATTTAGTGGAGATTTAAGAGTTTTTTTCATTTCCATTGAAAAATTGAAAATACTTTGTCCTTACTTTAATTAGAAATTGATTGAAAGGAAAATATTACATTTCATATTCGATTGAATTAGGATTTGCTTCAAGTCATAATACCATCAGTTTCACTTCCAGTTCCTTTGAGTAAATAATAGCTCTTAAAAATAGCGCTAATAAAATCAAACTATAAATTTTTGTTATTCTAGGGCTTTTTTCCACCTACATTAGATCAAGTTGTAGGGCTTTGGAATAGGGAAGTGAGTTAACTTTCCGAAGATACAAACAAATAGTAGAATCTCATGATAGGGATTAAATCCATTTACTGCAATTTCGCTATGGGAAGATCCCCTTAAAAAGGAGTTAAGCACGAGATAATGTCAGACCCAATGGAGTGATCGACCCCACTTCAGTGGTTGAGGTAGACTAATTTACACTTCTTGAAAATTGTGTCTAAAGGTACTTGAGAATCACTTGGAATTAAACCTCAGATTAACCATGTTGAGTAACTTTCAAGGGGATTGAGCTTTGTTACTACGCCCTTACGTGTACGTTTGATTTGCGACTATCCCTCGATGTTAAATTGGTTTATGTGGTAACATTAGAGAACATAATACTAGGGCTATTACCCAAGGTGGCGGTGGAGGGGAATTCTCTATTGTACCTGGAATAGACATTGGCTAGACTCACTTGGACCATTTTGGAGGCTATTATTCATTCGAGATGGCATAAATGAAGTTTACTTGCTCCAGATCATGTACATTAAGTAGGTTTTCAGCGTAACTAGTTCCACCCACTCTATCTCATCTAATTAGGAATATTAGTTTTGATGTGCTAAGATCTTCCTCAGAATATAAACAAAATGTTATTAATGTGCTTAAGGATTCATGAGTTTATTGCAAGTGAAAATGAGTTTTTTATGTTAATTTTATGAACAATTTTAATAGAAATAAGAAATTGAACAACAACATATAAATGTACAAAAAATCACCAACAACACATCACAACAGGAACATGATGAAGGAGTTCACCCCTCCTAGGTTATGTCTCCTTAGTCCAGCTTCCAATGGCTTGGGCCTCTCTATTATGCACAAATGTGTTTACAATGCTCAATTGCTTCTATAACATGTTCCAATGAGTCGAGCATGTCCAAAAATGGCTACCTAGCCTCTTTTTGTACTCAATTTGGTTGAAAACTAGAGAAGTTATGACCTCTCCTAGTTTCTCCACTGGACAAATTCTAAAATCTATCACCGAACCCTCATTTTTGCCTAGACGTTTTCTAGCGGGCCACCAAATCTACCGAAATCTAGGCGGATTTGTTCGATGGTTAATTTCGCGTAGAGGCTTAAAAATGTGGGAATTTTAGGGTAATATAGAGGCCTATGCACCTAGGGGCTAGCCCCTTCCCTCAGACAGTCACAAAACCCTTGGAAGTTATGGTATCAGTGTTCACATAGGGTGCTTAAGTCTGCACCAACCCCTAAACTATACAGCATTAAAGTTTAAATATAATCTATAGTCTACGTATGTTAAAAATTATTGTGTTGTGCATTGGCAATGGGCTTTGTTGTCTATTTGGAGGTCGCGAGTTCGACCGCCGCTGCCTTTTCCCAGACTATAGCAATTTTTTTGGTGGCCTCTCGGGCTACCACGTGGCGACCTCCGACTTGGCCATGTGTTTGCCCGTGGTTGGCCATCATTCCAACCAATAAGAACCACTTAAAATTTGACCAATCATAATGTGCCACTTGGCATGATTTCATTAGTCGAGGATCCCTTCGGCCAAGTCAATGTCCACATCACCTACCTAGTCAGCACCACGTGAGCAGTATGGATTGCTCATTGGGTTGTACTTTTTCTTTTTAAATTCTCATGATTGGGAAAGTGAATAGAACTTGTTTTGGAGTCATACAGAGTCTGTTTCGTGTGAAACGAGTTGCACCAAATTCAAGATGACGAGCACTACTCGGTCGTCTAGTGATCAAGTGCTCAATATTTAGCTCAAAAATCAAAGTTTTCAGAATGGCTCAAAACATGAACAACCACTTTTGTCTCGATGAAACAATCCCAACGCAATTTGTTTCATTGAAAACCAAGTCCATATGAGGAAGATATTGTGTTCTATCCGCTTTGCCAAATAGAATAAATTTTTGAAAAAAAATTGTACAGTCGCTGCACAGTCATCAGTCCGCACTACTGACGTGGTAAATGACTGAGCAAGGTCAATGGATGGTGAACATTTAATCAGGTTATGACAAGTGTCAAGTTGTGGTTGGTTATCAGATTTGGTGTGTCAGCAAGTTATTATTGGTTCGAAGTGAACCAATGAGCAGGGGACAAGTGGCAAGCCCGAAGGCCGCCACGTGTCCCTCCCCAAAGGACCACATAATCGACAGGTAACAAACTTTTGTGCAGGTTGAGGGGTCAAACTCGGGACCTGCACCATTCAAACCTCATGCCCTACCGTTCCACCATCGTTTTGTTACTTTCCACCACCAATTTGATACTTAACATGTTATGATCACCTCGCATATCTTTTGTGCAATGGTTTAAGGATTTGGGGTTAGGAGCGCCAAGTCACTAGTCAACCCTCCCATGTGAACACTCTGATTATAATGGTTATGGTTACCACACATCTGGTACCAACATAAACCACGAATTGTGACATTAATGTCCCATGTGACACATCATATATCCAGTGGTCATGCTAATACAACAACTAGGGTTATATAATTGTTAGTAGAAACCACGTCAAAAGCCATGAAATTTGTCCACTTAAACCACCAACTCAAACGGTTAACAGAAACCACGTGGTAATTGCATTAAAACTGGATTAATGCTTAATTAATTCGAGTTAACACTAATTAAACTAGAGTTTAATTCATCAGAGGTTATGGGGAACCCCCCAAATTCAGCGGAAATTCCAAGTTTAGTGAAGTTAACTAGAGTTACTCCAGTTTTAGAGGAGGTTTTCTAGGAGAAAACAATTTTCTTCATAACACGAGCAAAATTCGACAAAATTGAGGTCAGGAAAAGGTGTTCCTAGCTAACTTGAGCCTTCTTAAAACATTGACGCAGGTTTCAGGAGTAATAGAGATTTATAAACATCATTTTTTCCATATTGAGCTAATATAGAGGTCCAAGCCATGGAAGTTGGACCAATGAGATGTAGCCTAGGAGGGGTGAACTCCTTCATCAAAACATTGTGTGAAGTGTTCATGTTGATTGTTTGTTGTACTTTTCATTGCTGTTGTTCAACACTTGTTTCTTATGTTATTTTTCTCATGTATTTCACAGAAAACTTGATAAAATTTACTTGTTTCTAATCACAAATACCATAAGAGAACCATGCACATGAAGTAGTTGACATGAATTTTTTTATAAATCTGGAGTTTAAATTAGCACAACAAAACTAACATTCAACAAAAAATCAAGTTGGTATTAGAGCAAAAGGTTATTTTCTTGATTGCTTCAGTATTGTGCAAGTAGGGTTTTAATGGTTGCAAAATTGTGATGCTTACAAGGTTAAAGTTGTAGAGAGGAGAAGGGGTGTTGTATAGGTAAATCCCCTCTACGGATAGAGGCGATCCCTACTAGCCCAACAGGGGTCTAGCAACAATCGAACAATGCTACACTGCAGGTCCCTAGTTGTAATTAACAAGTGGGTGAGAATAACCTACTTGGATTCCAACGCTTGTTTGTCAAAGAGATATTCCTCTCGCTCTTTCGCTCCAGCCGATCACAATTCCCCGCTACCCTCGCGGATGAACACCTGCACAAGCAAAAGAGAGCAAACAAGAGCGTAAAATCTAATAAAAACAACTATGTATCGGTCAGGAAAGATACAATTTACATCAATCATTCATTGAACACATGTAAATGGAACCATAAGAGTAGTCATCTATCTTTATTGACAAAAAGTAGAGTAAGGTACAACCGATGTCCTGACGCTGCGTCCTTCCCTAGAGGGTCCAGCCAGCGTGTCTTCCAAGCATTCACCTTTGAGACAAATCTCCCAAGTCAAAAGGTCTCTCTCTCACATACCAGGCAACAAGCTTATGACCTTTCTCAAACTCAAAACAATCCTCACACAACACACCAAATGCCTACAAAGAGCAGCACTAAAATGTACACAGAATTCCTCAATCAAAGTCTATATGTTCCAAACTATCTAACTCTCTAACCCCAAAACTAGCTGCTCATGGCAATGGTGGAGGCTTATAAAGAGAAGGAGCCTCCATGAATAGGTAAGGGATGAGCTTTCCTCCAAGATAAGTGGGTGGTCAGTCGAACAGACATGCCAGAGAAAGGATGGCGACCTCAACAATGCTAACAACCAGTTCTGGAGGAATCTGGAAGGCTGGTTGTTAGAACAAATTCGCCCAAACAGGATCAGCGCGGAAAACCCGTGAACTGTCACGCTGACATCGCAAACCGGTGTAGAAGAGGTCTGGTCAGCGCGAAAAGGACAAACGGAGGGTGCGCTGTTCGAAAAATGGGACCAGCGCGGAAAAGACGTGCGCTTCCGCGCTGGCAGCGCAGCAGATACATTGGCCTCCGCCCGTCAGCGCGTTTATTTGATAAATAGTCGCGATGATCCAAATAACTTAGGCAAAGAGGGTTTTTTAGCCATTTCAGGGAGCATGGGCTTAGGTGAATGTGGTTCACAACACAGTGAGGAGACTGGCATGAAGGCAGTGACATTTTACTGTGTAACAGATGCCCCCTAAAGCATGAAGCCCGAGAGAGTGGGAGGGGTGAAATGCTTTACGAGACTGCTGGGCTGGAACACCACTGGAGAGAACCTGCAGGCGGATACAACTGATATTTCAATTACATGTAGTTGAGGCATGGGCGCAGCCATCCAACAGACATATAAAAACAAGGTCTATGGTGTGGACGCAGCCACCCAGCTGAGAAGACCATAATGATAAGAGGTATGGTCGCAGCGATCCTTAAGAGACTCAGGTATGGTCGCAGCCATCCATCAATGAGTCATGTAATGATGTCCCACAAAATCGCAACCTGGTCCACAATGGACTAGAACCAGGGTCTTGCGCTCCATCCGAATCCGAACAAAGTACAGGTTCAAACATGTGAATATATGTGTCAAAGTCGAACATGCTTGAACATCGTCTGATTACCAGCCAATGATGAGAGTTGTTAACAGACGCGAGAGGGGCCACCAATGATGACGATGGTCCTCAAGGTACTATAGGTACAATCCACGGCATGTGAATGAATGAGCCGATGTCGAACACCCGCGGAATTATCCGCTCGGAGGCCAATGATGAAAACCTTGCATCGAACACGAAAGACCTGCCATTAAAGCATGCAGGCCCCAAGGTACCTGAAGGGAGTCTCTAGGTCACTCCTGGATAATGAGCTGAAGTCGACAGGAAGTGATCTTTATCGAAGGTGGGCCATAATGATTCCCACATCATCGACGCAAGACGGGTAGAGACAAGTTTGTTTTGTGTGAAATATCAGAGGGAGGTTATACTTGCAGAGGTCAACTTCTCTTGAACATATCGGCGGCACAACGACGGATTTGGCAGTATTCGGGGGTCAAATGATCAGAGGTCATAACGGAAGGACAATGAGCAGATGAGTGGCCAAATAGGATAACCCAAACCCATGGAGGCAAGAGTGAAGTGAGATGAGATGTCCCCACCCAGACATGAATGCAACAGTGCCATGTCCAAGAGCGACATACTGCCGATGACGACGATTATGGTTCCTTTATTTTTCCCCCACCATTTCTGGCGAGTACCCCGATTATTTTTGGGTGACAAGCTTGACGGGGATAGCATATGCTTGGAGAGCGTCATTGCAACGGAGCCCAATGTCATTTAGTTTTAACGAGTCTGACAAAGGAAAAACTCGGCGTCTTTTCATGTTTAGAGAGTTTGAAAAGACAGCTGAAAAGGAAACTCCAGTGGGGTGCTTTTTCATACAGTTGTGTCTCTCGAGCCTGAAAAAGTATAAAACGATGCTCGAAAGAACCGCCCGATCATTACGACCGAGGAGTACTTTTCATGAATAGTGATATCGACCCGAAAAAGTAAAAAAGCGGTCGGCATCACGTCGTTTTAGAACCGATAACGAGCGCGAAACGACAAACGCCCGGCCATCTTTGTTATTTTAAACGGTCGAAAAAGAGCTTTAAAACGAACGCCTCTCGTTTCTTTTAGACGAGCTGAGGGCGGGCTCGGCAATCTTTTTTTGTTTTGCGTCGGAAGAGAGCTTAATGACGACATTTTTTGGGGACTAAGTGTATAGGAATCCACCGTGACCATGTTGGTTTCAAGGACCTGCACATGACAAATACCCGCATAAACCTGTTCGA
>APFE031196411.1:4331-15885 GCA_000404065.3 Pinus taeda | reverse complement strand
GACCTAACAATAATAATATAAAGCCACAAAAATAACAATAGAGGGATTCTATGGGGCACAGTAATAACAATATGGGGACAATAGGGGCACAACAACATTAATAAGTGGTATAAATACAATAGTAATGGGATAATCACTAGTATTATAGGGACCCAACATGGTCCCACTTGACACATAACCCCATACCTACAACCCTATAGGTGTTTATAAAATTGCACCAAGGAAATAGAGTCCGGGGCCAAACTTAAAGGCCAAGACAATGTTATGTGCAAAGTTGAAGACCAAGGGCATGAGTAAATGTAAAAGGAAATAATCCTCGAGGGCTTAAAGGTGTAATAGGTTTGAAGATTTTACATTTGGTGGTATTTAAGTGCTTTGGTTATGTTTGAAGGCTTAAAACATGAATCGGTCGGAAATATAAAATTTATAATTGATATTTGGGGCGAGTGCCAAATAAAGTGCAACACTAAAAATTAATAATAAATAAGCATGAATGAGTTAGAAGCAAGAATAGTGGCATGAACAAATTTGGAAGAAAATTTGGCAGTTTGACTAAACCTAACAATGCGGCAGATTTATAGAGACACAACTAAATTCTGAAATACAACAGAATAACAAAATTGAGTAGTTAAGCTCATTTTTTCAATATGACTTGACAAAAGCAAGACAAAGGAAAATATAAATATTAATGCAAACTTTAAAGTACAAGTTAACTAAAGAGAAAATAACTACAAATATTAGTTCAATTTTTTTTAAAGCATAATCAAATTGCAAGATGTGAGTAATTGTGTTGGTTGCAGGGAAAATTTTAGGGGTTAATATTCACAGGTGGGCTAATTTTCCATTTTTTTTCCTAAAAAACATAATTTTCAATTTCCATTTTTTTCTACCCACGGAACTTTGGATTCACGGTGAATGGGTGCAATGCTAAGGCACTCCTTGCGATAGGTCACTGGTTCAAATCTCCCGTGGGTGCTTACCTACCAAAAAAAAATCTATTTTTTTTTCTAAAAATTATTTGCCCAAATTTCATAGCATATATCTAAAATTTTACAAAGACTATATAAAATCATTATAAATTTGAATATTTCTACAAAAGTATCTTCCAACATTTTATACTTTGCCGGTTAGCGACTAGTAAGATTTGATAAGGTTTCTAAACTTTAAAATAAATTTGTATCATTAAAATTTTCCCTGGTTGGTTGTGAGTATGTGAGCTGGATTGATCTTGTTGGTGTTTTGTTCAGTGATCATAGATTGTTGAAGGAGATTTTATGGTGGTTTTGGTGAGTGTTTGAAGAGAGAAACTTATGTACTGTGTAAAGGGAATGGATTCATGATTTGAGTATGAAAATGGTATGAAATATGAATCATTAGGGCCAATAAAGTTGTAGCTTGCAAGACAATGGTTGTAGCCCCTTTCAGTATTGCTGATAAAAGTTATTGATTGGAGCTGCTTTCACTGGTAGCTGATCAAGGAGTAGTAGCTTCTTGTTGGTTTTGGCTAGATAAATTTGTAACATCGAATAGTAGCTTTCCTTGTGAAAATATTTAAGAAATTTTTTAAAGAATATATGTGTGATATCTTGTGTTTCTTATGTTCATTCTTACCATGCCCATCTGAACTAGCTGTTGAAGTATTAATTGGTGTCTAATTTCTTATGCAAGTAAAAGAAAGTTGTAAAATTCCTACAATATTGATTCATCCCCCTCTTAGTATTGTCCTGGTTTCTAACATGTATAATTTATATGATACCAAGGGGGTTCAATACAAACATACAAAACCCCAACCTTTTGAAAATTTCCCCATACTATTGGCCTAGAATAAGGGTCTCATATAATAGAAAGAAGAAATTAGAAATATTAAAGGAAACAAGCTTACAATGGGAAATAATTAAAATAAATATTAACATATGAATAGAAGAAATTTAGAGGCATCAAATAAAATATTTAAATTTAAATTTTGTAATATCTTCTAATAAAATGATAACATGTAAAGAATTCTCCAAAATATGATAACCTTATGCATGTGTGGAAATAATAAAATAATAAAATAAATAACAATTATGCATAGGAATGAGGTACATTACAATATTTATCTTTTAAAATGTCATATATATAAACACATAATACATTTAGAATTTATCTCTCTCTATATGATTTGTGTTAAAATATTTTATTCAATGTGCATATTGAAATATTTGATTTATGATCCACATTAATTTTCTTTTGTTATTAATATATTTTAATATTTATATGAATCCATATTAAAATGAAACAAATTACAAATTTTGCAAAGTAGAAATATAACAAAATTTTTAATTTAGATTTTTTATTTTATTAATTTTTTATTTTAACTAATACTAATTGTGTATATTATATTATATTATTATAATATATATATATATTATGGAATAACATTAAAATAAATTACACATCATTAATATTCAATAATATTATTTTACATGCTATTTTGTCAACTCTATATTATGTGAAAAATTACATATCTACTCATACTAAAAAATTAGTGTTATTATTATTATTATTTTTAATTAAGGTTGATGTAAAATTAAACTGGAAACTTAAATATTTTATTTGTAGTTAACATTGATTTTTTTTTGTTACTTTTTTTCAATTTGATAATGTAACTGTTATTTTAATATTTTTAATGTCTCAAAGTGTAAACCTATTTTTGAGAGAAAAATTTGAGAAAATTTTTATACATCTCTAGAGATTGAATTCCAAACTTTTTAGGTATAAAATTAAAATGGATCTAAACTAGTCGAAACTACTACTTGTTTTAATTATAATTATAATACTTACATTGAAATCTTTTATTGTTATGATTCACATTTTCCAATTAAACGTTCAATCATGGTGTTTGTTGTGTGGTCTATAATATATATATATATTATATTTATATTATATATATATATATAATTGCGTCTTTTTTTTTTTCATGATGGAAAATCCAATGAGGTCAACCTAAAGGGAGCCAAACTAGCAAGGCCTAACCCCAAGGGTGTCCAGGAAAATTTCCCTCGTGACCTCCCAATCTGTGAGGTACTTAGCAACGAGAACTCAACCAATTCAGCTAATCCTTAAGGCTTATAATTAGAATTATTTTTTGTTACTAATATTTTTAAAATGTTGCAAGTTATTTATATTTGGCATTTAAATGTTTGATTTATGACCCACATTAATTGTTTTTTCGTTATGAATATCTTTTTAAGTATTATATATCAAATCCATATTAAAAATGAAATAAACTACAAATCTCTATTGTAATGTAAAAGTTAAAATATACCAATTTTTTTAATTAAAATTACTTTATTTTCAATACATTAAGTTGATATAAAATTATTTTATTTAATATGACCATTAAAATATAATGTATATGTGTGTGTGAAGTGAACATAAAATGGATTATGCATCATATAATATATGAATAATATTATTTTTACATGATATTTGTCAACTCTATATTAAGAAGTGAGGAGACTACATATCTCCCTTCATACTAAAAAATAGATTATTTTTTCTTTTAATTTTTATTACTTTATCTTTCTATATATAAAGTTGCAAAATTCAAGTGAAAATTGAAATATCTTATTTATGGTTGGCAATTGATTCTTTTTATTGTTATTTTTTTTTTAATTTGTTAATGTATGTATTTTTAATATTATTTTAAAATATAACATGACATGTTGAGTTGCGGAGCCACTCTCAATACAATTATTTTATTATCTACAAGCATAGATTCAGTGTTGAGAGTGATCAAATATCTTCATCTTTGATCAAGTTTTGCATCCTTTTGCATCTTAAACTATTTGATCCCTCAAGCGCATGGTAGATCTAAACTTAAGATGGATCTATGTTGCTTTATATATCCAACAATACTTATTTTTCCTTTTGCATTTTAAGCTATTTGATCCTTCTAGGCGCTTGGTAGATCCAAAGTTAAGATGGATCTAGGTTGGTTTATATATCAACAATACATATTTTTTCCACTCTGAGATAATTTAGCTCACACAATTTTTTTTAAAGTATGATATCAATTTACTAAATTTATATCTATGAATTATTAATTCTCTTTAACTTTGATAAAATTTATCTCACACCAAATTAATTATTTCAAGCAACATTTCAGTTTTGTAAGTATTCCAATTTTATGGGACATTTTGCACGTACTAAGAGTGGAATTATAATTTTGGGAGTATTCCAATTTCTTACAACATTTGACACGTAATAAAAGCTGACCTATGTTTAATCAATTTCAAGATTTGAGAAATAATCTTGTAAGATTTATTACATTACAAGGTAAAGCCTGATGTAATATTTTTTGTATAATTCTCAGAGAGGGATCAAAACAAAAGATAATGAAAAATGAGGTGTTGGGAAGAAGTAAAAGAGAATGAGGAACAAGGCGTTGGGAAGTTTTATAGCTAGGTGAGTTTGTTGTCCAAAGTTAAGGCATAATATTCTTACTTCATTACTATAGGTTCCTGCTTATATATAGTTTAAGGATTTTTGAAGAGCAAAACATCTCTTAATTGAATTTTTTGACACAAATATTCCTTAGCTAAACAGATTTTATATTCTTTTTGTTTTCTTAAATTTTATCAGCATTTAATTTCTTTTTTTTCTGTTAAATAATATTATTGTATATATGTAGTTTTTGTTTAAAAAATTAATTGAACTAATATATTCAATATTATTCTTTTTTTTATTAATTCACTGATATATATTTATGTACGTGTAAAAAATAATTAACATCAATTACACAATTTCTTACCATAAATAATATATTTTTTTTGCTTATATATTAAGCTTTATATTCATTATTTTTGATTATATAATTGAGGGTTACATTGTTTTTGGCCATTTAGTTAATTTTATTAATCGATTGAGCGATTGGATCATGCAAAACAGAAGGAGGATGAGAAGCTTGTGAACAAGGCTGATTTTCAATTTTTGCAATCGAGCGATGAGGATCCTTGAAAGATAAAATGATTTCCTGATCATGATTAAGACAAGTCATAACTCAAAAAGAACCTAACATAACCATCAATGCAGGCTGAAGTGCCTCCACAATTTGCAGTGGTTCCAATACATCAGAAAAAATCAGTGGCTTAGAAAGATCAACAATAGAAAGATTAGAGTTGTGACTAGATGAATTGATGAATAGATCACAATATCCATGATTATAAAGTTCATCATCGAAAAAAAAGGAATATTGATGATCTGATGAATCGTAGAGTGGGGAAGATTGAAAACAGGAAATTTCACCCTCTGTTCTTCAGAAAGATCACATAACAGATTGGAGGGATCAAGAAGAGAACATTTTCCCTCTCCAAGTTTAGTTGCAAAACTGAAATTCCACGAGTTCTAATTGTTATTAGAATTCTCATCATGAAAAACACTTTCTTCGAAAGATTCAATAGGAATGACAGAATCATGGAAAATGTCAGGTTAATGAGTGAGATGGGAAGAAGGAGAAAGATAAACTTTCATCATAGATACTTGTTTATAAATTAAGTCACACAAATAATCATCATAAATGATAACGCAAGTTGGCTGATCAACACTAACTCCATCCTGAGTTTCTTCCTCATAAACATCAAAATAAACATTGGAGATTGGTGAACACAATAATTCACAATTGAGAGGATCAACAGAGTCAACAAATGGAGGGAAAGGAGAAAGCACATCACTAGAAAAGTTAGATTCTCAGTCCAAACTTGCATTGAAATTCTGAATATGTGAGGTGACAGAAGATGGTGGTAGATCAACAAATGAATTCTCAAGTTCTCCAAGCTCGAACTGCATAAATGGAGTTGTTTGATGAGGGGAAGACAAAGAGTCACATGGAGCAACATATTTATTTGTCGCAAATTTAGAAGATCCATAATCATTGTATGTTGGGACTTTCAAAAGATTCATATTCTTTTTGATTCATCAAAATGTGAACAATAAATTTGAATTTCTCTTTCATTAAAGGTCAGTTAATATCATCTTTATAAAATTCATAAAAGAAATGAATAAAATGATCATGAAAATATTTATGAGATTCATCAGGTGTTTTTCTTAAAGGCATAATTTTCATGAAAATGGATTTATAATCATACCTATCAAAGGTGTGGTAAATCTCATTGACAAGATGTTTGAAAGAGTGAATCAAAGCAGTTGACAATGTGTAACACCATTCCTTTATGTGTGCTTCGAATGTGGGAATGAACAACCTTCATGTAGTATCGTCACAGTGAATATTGTGTTTAGTGAAAAATTCAAAGAAGCGAGCGCTATGCTAGAGAACAATTACTACACCCTCGCTGTCAAACTTCATATGTGACAATTCATTGATTATTACCATAAGCACTTTTATATTCATAGTTATGTAAAAACATGTCGGGATTAAGATATGGGAAGAAGCCATTAAAGATGAGTAAAGTTCAAAAAACTTCACAACTTACATTGTCATCTAGCCCTCCTTCTAGCACCACAAATTTTGATAGTGATGGAGAACCCACAAACATTCAGAGGGTCTCCTCGATATGAAGTCCCAACTAGACCTCACACTATTTGTTGTAGGAGCCCCATCCAAAATACGGCCCTATTCCTAAAAAAGAGCATTTTAATGATGTCTGTTGGCTACAAAACGCATAGAGTGGTGTATGTGTGAATTTTGTGTGAACAATTGTGTGACTCTACAGAGGTTCAAGTGTATTGCATGAAAGGTTCTAACAAAATGAGGGGAAAATGAGTGGGGCCCTTAGATGTTTTTAATAGTACATCCTTAAGAGTTTTAATAAAATCCTTACACTTTTGATGTAGGACGACCACCTTATGCATGGTGACAAGCTCCTCATAAATGCATTGTAGATCCCAACGCCAATACTTCTCCAAGTAGGGTTACCTTAAGTTCTTCCAGATACACTTTTGCAAGAGTTGCATTCTAAAGTTTCGTTTGAAGTTGTTCAATTTTTTGTCTCAAAACTTGTAGGTTCTTTGCCATCTACTTATTCTCAGCAGTTAGATATTTTGTGTTTTACTTTGCTACACTTGTTAAGGAAAAGTTGGTTGTGTAAATGGAATTTGGATTTATTTCGGTGTATGTCACAATCACCCTTTCTTTGATAAATGCAGGGGAAGCGAGATCATTTGGAAAATGTTTCCTCCTTTCTTGTACAATCTTTTTCTGCAGCTTCTCATAAGTCATATTGTACATGTCCATGACTAGACCATCATCAAGAGGAATAATTTCTTCTTCCTTTCTTAGAGCTTTCTCTGCTACGAGAGGGGGAGGAGACTGAATGGTGACCTCATGAGTGCTTGAAATCAGACAAACATCTTGATTCTACGACTCCATCTCCACCTCCATGTCTTAAATCTCAATCATATCCTCAATCCCTTGATTGAGCTCCTTATCCTACATCTATTTTCTAGGCTCCTCTAGTTGTTGGTTCTATTCTTGTTCCTTGGCTTATTTGTGTGTTGTTTATTCTTCTTCCATTCTTCACATTTGTTCTTCTTCGTGCTTCTTCCTTTCTTCTTCTTCCAATATCCTCTCCTCTTGTTCTTCCCTTTGCTTCTGTTCCACTTCCTATATCCTCTGTGTCCTCTTCTTCTCTTTTGCTATAACTTCTTTCAAAATGACTGGATCCACTTTCATCTTGTGGTTTTTCTCTCCCCCTGGGCTATATGAAACCTTCCTCTTACCCTTTTCATGTGTTGGGTTGTGCTCTTTTGTTGCTACTACCTCTGGAGTGACTTCCTTCAATGGAGTAACCTATGATGTTCGTACGACGCTGATTGGTTCATGAGACTTGGAGGAATTATAACAGTTCTTCATCTCTTCCTCCTCTGGCCTATAGAATGTCTTGCTTAACTAGAAATGAATCCTTGCACAATGGTCTCTACAAATATCCCAAGAATCATATGGATTGAAGTCAAAATTAATAAATGTGAATTCCTCTATTTCCTTGCCTTCAATGTCTGCTAATTTCAAGTTCTTGATCTCATACAATCCAATCTATAGAGGAAGCACATTCTAAGGTGATTTCTTCTTCCTGTGCAAAGATGCTAATAACCCTGTGGAGAGATGATATGCAATTTATTGTATGAATAAATCAGTGGCATACCTCGATAAAATATGCAAAGACTTCTTTTTTCCAAACATTTGGAGGAATGTGCCATCGGGTGAGCAAAACCAATATGCTATATCTAACATTGCTTCCATTTCCCCAAGTGACATGCAAGGTGGTTCTTCCTCAAATATCAACTTATAAAACAAAATGAGGAAGTGATAAAATCAACTTCTCCATTACTCCTATATGGTTTTACTCTGAAAGCAACTTGTAGTAAAAGTCCAATTCATGCTGGGGAATGAATTGTGAGCACAAATTGCATCTAGTGGATATGAAGACATATAAAATATGACTTACTTACACTTTGGAGGATTTATGGAATTGGATACATGGATATTCAACTACTGAACCAATAAGTCTAACCAATTGAATGGTATTCCTTAATTCACAACCTGGTTCAGTAAGAATTCCTACCCTTCAGGGAAGGTCTTAGTGCTATGATAACCATAGATTTTGAAACATAAAACTTCTAAGAGATGATAGACCCTCCTGAGTGACTCTGTCTTGCAGGTGTTAGTGGGTGTCTGACATAACTTTTCTAGCTCTTTCACTTAGGTTTTTACATTATCCTTTGGGCTCAAGTAGTTGGTGGTCACATATAAATAAGAGTCCATGAATGATTTTGGCTCTAGCAAATGATACATGAGATGATAATTTGGTGCCAGAAAGAAGAAAACCTTTGTCTACTACCACTGCTTAGAGTCATAGTATTTGAATCTAGATGATACAATATCTAGTTGACAATGTCTACACATGGGTACCTACATGCAACCTTATGTAATCTTTACCATTGAAAATTGATATACACTTGTCAGTCTTCCAGATTTTATTTGAAGCTTTTTGTTGAGAAAGCTTCATTCACTTTTTTCCATGAGATATCTGATTCCTTTCTATGAAGAATTGAATATTTGAGTAAACTAGAAAGTTCACTAGCATACTCTCAACTACGTCCCCCATACTGCATGCAGTGGCATCCTTTGAAGCAAATATCTTGGGTGCCATGATGTCAATCACTAATAAAGAGAAGTGCTCAACAAATAAAAAAAATTGTAGGAGGAAAATGCACTCATGGAAAATATAAATTAGCTTGAAAAAATTGACTCACAAAGAAGGATCATAGCTGTCACCACTGCATTGATAAGGAAAATTTCTCAATTCTTGAGGTGAAGGAGGGAGAGTGGCTACCTAAACTACACATTGTGTAGTCTTAGTGGCCAAGGGATGGGATTGAGCCTTGGAACTGTGAAATGCATATTTTAGGTGGTTATGTATTATGCATTTTGCATTCTTAGAGGTTAATCATCAAGGTTGAGCTTTGGACTTGCACAATGCCCAGTTAGACAAGGCATATACTGGCTAAGGGAAGGGAAGATCTATCAGGAAAGGGTGTGGGAAAATGGTAGATCTAATTGATTGTGAAAGTTAGAGTTTAGGTCTAACTAATGATATATAGATCAGTGAAAAACAAGTGCATAAGATCAACATCCAAAAGGAAAAACAAACATGCATGGAGAGCTGTCGAAACGATAATTATTAATAGGAAAAAACATGAAAACCGAGGTGACACTTGTAAAAGGTAAATGACAGACCAAACCAACACTTGTACAATCTAATATAAGCTAAAACACCAACAACCATGAAAAGAAATAAGAAAACCAACACTCGCATAAGTGAAACAACAAAAAATGACAGAAAAAGTGACAAAATAAGACAAAAGCAAAAATCACCCAAAAAAGCACCGCAAACTCCACCGAAGGTGCCTTGATCTCCTTAGTAATGCTATAGCTCTGTTGTGGCCACCAACAACCCCCCTCCTTCTTTAGTATTAGCAATAGCATAAAACAAGTGGGGACCCTTAGTAAAAAATTCAAATTTTTTTTTTTTTGTATTTTACTCCTTAAAAATACATCGCATCACGAGAAGAAACTAGGACATTTCTTTATGAGAACAATAAAAAACTACGAAAAAGCGATGCGAAATTCATCGCATCACATGCATCAAGAAAATGCCCATAAATGAAGATCTTAAGAAATCTCCGATGGCCGATACGCGACATCGCATAGTGCAACATCGCATAAACAACACACAATGCTACAACCTGTGATTTGCGATCTTGCGATAAAAGTGACAAACGCGATGCTACGATGCGGCGATGCTACAACCTACGATCTGCAATCTGCAATATCACGATATTTACAAAATGCGATAACGCGATAACATAATGTAAGTTGCAGAAATATCCCATCGCAAATTTTCCTCGGTTCAACATTCAAGAAAAGTTGTCCATAAACCAAAAAAATTGGATGCGCACCTTAAAGAAAATTAATGAATGTACGCCAAAGTGTTAATGAAGGACAATTTTGTGTTTGTCAAGAGAGTTAGTTCACAATGGGTAACATTATTTTATACATTCATAGAGCTCAGAGTGTTCGCATCAATATTTATTGTCATTACTCTTTTCCTTTGCGTAAACTGCAGGTATGAAAAACAGGAAACATCTAAGGAAAAAGGGAAAGCGCCAACACCTGGAGACAGAGAAGAGATGCCCTCATAAACGGATACCGCATGCAATGCAACCTCAAATTTCAGAGTATTTCTGAACAGATGCTAACATCAGTAGCCGACTCAACACTCAGGGTCAAAAGCTCACAAAAGCAGCATGTTTAGAAAAATCCTGAAGCTTATAACCGGTAAAGAAAATTGTTCAGTAAGCAAGGTTCCTAACTTGCTTAGTCATTTGCAAGTCCAGAAATCAAGATAGCAAAAGCAGAAAGCAACCAGCCGACTCTTCCCAGGCCAATGTTGAATGCTTGCAACATTAAGGAGCAAAAGCAGAAATAGTTATGAATTAGATTCAATTTTTTAGAAATAAGTTTGCTTAGAAAAAGGGTGGTCGCTTAAACCGTATCCTAAGTTTATGTAATTAAGTTATTTTAGTTAACAATATTTAAACCTTTCTCATGCATTTAGAGAAGGGTCCAGGAATTTGTCAAAAACTTATCCTCAGAACATGCACTTCTACACCTCGGAGGAGGTTTTGATGAATGAAAGGATCAAGGTTTATTAATGTTTGCATTTGATATCTGTTACTGATGTTGCACTTCTGTACTCTTAGTAGATATTAGAACAAGGAGAGATAAATCATTGTTGCTTGAAGCTTATGAGTAGGACCAGTCATAAATGGTACTTTTATCTCTTGACCATTTCTGCTTATATTCTTAAAGAAATATACAGTTTTTAGTTGTTTATATGTTATTACATGAATTTTTGTGTTACCCTTTGGCACTTTTGTACGATGGAGCCATTTATTTATGTTTAATGTGTGAATAACTTATTATGCGATATGCTGTTCACAACTGTTTTGCCTAACTTTTTATGCAAAGTGGTTCATCTTAATTGATTTCCAT
>APFE031196410.1:14426-28659 GCA_000404065.3 Pinus taeda | reverse complement strand
AAGCATAATAAAATTAAAATGAAATATTAATACTTATCCTCTAATCAATCCTTAGCTTCTACCTTTATCCTTTGTCCTTTCTGTACGCACACCAGATCAGTTGCCACACCCAACAACACCCAATACATTTTCTTTTCCTCAATCACGTACACATACACAATGTACATCACAACACATACACCTACACTCGGTGTACAACACAACACATACATCTATACCCAATGTACAACACCACATAATACATGTACCTACACCTGGTGTACAACACAACATAAGACATGTACTACATAGAGTACAACACACCGAATACATATATTATGATACCACAACTACACAATACCCATAAATAGCCTGCAACATAGCATGTACGACATGCACACAATACCACATGTACACCAATACCATATGTACAACATGTACACAGTAGTGACCTAAACACAAAACCACCTGCACAATGTGTGCGTAGCATCACATGTACACGGCACCACCTGCATAACGTGTACACAGCACCACATGTACAATAAACCACATGTACAACATGTACACAATACCACATGCATGACATTTACATGAAACCACATGTACATAGTGCCACATACACGACATGTACACAACACCACCCGCACATAGCACCACATGTACAATCATGCATACAACACCATATTTACATAGCACCACATGTACATCATGCACACAGCACCATATGTACATAGTACTACATATACAACCTGTACATAGCACCCTATTTATAGAGGACCATATATCCAACATGCGCACAATACCATATGCACACAACATGCATGTCCATAATGCACATAGTACAATATGTACACAGCACTGCATATCCAACATGTACATAATGCCATCTATACCCATTATTGCATATGAAATATACACACAACACCATATATACAACATGCACTCAATGCCATAGGTACAATCACTGAATATAAAATATGCACAATAGTAGCACTATACATCCAAAACCACACTATCTCTACCAAGCAACCTTGCTTCCAGTGTCTGTCTACCATCCATGCTTATCCCAGCATGTTTCAGATCATACTACTTTCATTCCGCTAATGTATCCCTCGATATAGCTTATCAATAAAATAGACATAGTATAATCACATAATATCAACTTATAACCACATGATATTGACCTCGTATATTTGTCAGGACTACTCTTCCCACTTGATTCCTCATAGCCAAGAACCTCTTCATGCCATTCACCTGCATAAGTAATCATTCCTCCACAAGAATGTTCCCTAACTACTTTGTTAGACAGTGACATAGATACATACATACATACATACATATATATATATATATATATATATATATAAACATTAGCATAAAACAATCATGATCCATGATGAGCCTATCAAAAATGACATACATACATACATACATACATACATGTATACATATATAGACATCAGCATAATCATGATCACAACATAACTGCCAAATAGCATAAGGTCAAAGTTAACAGAACTCCCTTTATTTGTTCACAGCATGCCTGACATTGAGAACAATTATTCCCAATATAGTCAAGGCATCTAATGCCTCAAATCCATTTACTTTACTTTTCTTGATTACTTTTCTTAGGTTTGTACTGCCACCGTCCATTTAACACAATGGACCCAACCAGTCCAATGGATTGTCATATTCTTCCCTTCAGCTGCCCTTATACATGCACCAAACTTCATCTAAACCTTACATCACCTGTTGGGTTTCATTCAACTCTTCATGAGATCCGTTAACTTTCCTCTTTCCCAACCAATTCCTAAGACTCTCAAAACATAAAAGGAAATACCAAGAAGCAAACAAGAGAAAAATACAAAAACCAATAGCAATATGACATCACAAACAAAGTGGCATGATCATGCACAAGACACAAACAAAACTTCAAATCAAGCGCAAGAAAATCAAAAAACATCGAAATCATAAGACTTGCAACAAACACCATGACTCAATCCCATGGTTCCCAATGCTTCCAAGGCAAATCTCAACCTGAGCCTTCTCAAAGATTTCATGGCAGTCTCTTTTCCATGCAAGCCCCTTCATCATACTGTCATAAACACAATTGTCAGTGCTTAAGTAAACATAACAATATACCAGTTATCTTACCTTGTTGTGCCAAGCACGTTGCCACATTGTACACCTACACATTTCATTCCTCAAGATATTCCAATTCTCTTGACGAACACAACTATAACTGGAAACTAGCTAATATATTTGTCAAATACATGTTTAGGAATATAACATATATCCACATAATGTCAAACAAAATCTAGGTTAAGAAGACTTCTTGTATTCAAAGCATTCACTCGTTTGGAATTGTGGTTTCCAAACATAGCCAAAGGAATTCTTACCCAATTCCTTTCTTTCACCATTTAGCTTGTTGCAATTGAGTCTTTATTATGCATTATCACATCACCCAGTTGTTAGTTGTATAAGAAAATCAAATATTACCTTTTCATGATAATACCGAGCATGTTGCCCTACAACTGTTCACACATGTTAGTCACATGTTCCACAAATAAAGGCATCATGTCTTGTTGGGAACCGATTCCCCTAGAGTCACTTTTGGGTCAAAAGCCCAAGTTTTGGGGCAGAAAGCCCAAATTTTATATAAATGAATATAAAGTCTCCACATTTTTTGGTCGCAGAGTGCGAAGACGTAAATATTCATTAAGGGTTTCCACCCTTCTTTTGTGTAATTCATGTCGGCTTTAGGAGATCTACCCACGATCCACAGACCATGGGATTGTATAAAAAGAAGTCTTAGAAGAGTCTTTTAGTAGCTAGAAGGAAGGAAGTGATCATAGAGTTGTAATGGGTTTGTGAGAGCTAAGAGCGAGAATCTTAGCATAGGAAAGAGGCTCTACAACTTAGTGCGTACAGGCCTAGGGTAGAAGTTTGCAGCTGAGTCCACGGACCCCTGCAGTTGTGTGCGCAGGGTAGTTGGATTATGTACGAAAGATATGAATTATCAATAAAGAGAAGTATTTTGGAATTACCTGTGTATGAGCTATTTTACTTCTGTTATAATGCATGTGATTATGTTATGTTGACCACTAGGTTTATATTTCAATGTTGTGTTAATGCGCGAATCTATATGTGTTGATTTGTTATATGAACGCAAGTAAGAATATCTATTTACGCGCGGATAATCATAAATACATGTTAAGACTATTTGATACTTAAGTTAATCTAAGTAAATATAGAAGTAAGATTAATTACAGAGGCGTGTAAGTTCCGTATCTATTTATTTAGGGTATGCGAAGGATAGTCGTAGACCTTAGAGAAGGGCTTAAGGACAATTAAGAGAGGTATATCGATAAGCCTTGCTTATCGATCTGCATGAAGGAAGAGTTAGGGTAGAAAACCACATCACACCCATCTCAGGGTGTGGAAACTTGGTTCCTGCATCCCCCCATACTGCTTTGGGTGACACTTAAGTCCATGCTTCACAGATTGATGCCGAAAGGGCCAGTAGTGTAGGGATTTGCTTGGCTAATTAATGCTGAACCTAGGTCAAGGCCCATCAAGCTAACAAATGGTTATGTTTCCGAGATCGAGACCTGCATAATATATGTGTGATGTCGAATCAGTGGAATCCAACTAAGAAAGAGATTGAAAACTGGCTGGATAGGAAGATCCAAGAATTTGCGGTGCAAGAAAATAGGAAAGCACAATTGATGAAAGAACAGTGGTTGGACAGATACCTGTACACAAAAATACATGAAATCTTCTTCTATTCCTTCCTAGTTGAATTATACGAGTGGATCGGGAAGTTGGCAGACGAACAAGGAAGGTGGAGGCTTGACAGTCCGATTGTCTGGACCCCAAAGTTGGTGTTGAGATTGGAAGCCTCTAAAGATAATATCACACGCGCTGCTGATCATTGGCTTGATCGTATCATAGGAGGATTTGTGACAGAATTCACGGTCGATACTTCGGTCAGTTACGGCGAAGCAGAGTGATGCTTCTTCAAAGGACTACGAGGTAAGTATTTAAGGTCTTTAAATACATGGATTAAGATGTTATTGTGTGAAAACTGGGTTATGCAGTTACCTTGATGTTTCGGGTTACGCAAAGTGGAAGGTTAGGGTATCACAGATGATCAAATGAAGAAGGCAACATTGGTTAGTGCTTTGCAGGAACGCATGCTAACATGGTACATTAAGTACTGCACTACTAACTCGACGTCTGCATTAGCATATATTCAGACCGTGCTGAATAATGAATTCAGTAGACCTAATTCTAAAGTGCAATTAATCATGGGATTCAAAGAGATCATGATGAAGCCTGGTGAGAAACCCTGGGACCTTGTTCAAAGATTGAAATGTACGATCCACGAAGCTAACATGAATCTGACAGATGGGCAGCACCGCAAATGGTTTGTGGCTTCGCTCCTACCTCACCTAAGGGTATCGCAACAGAAGATTGGGACCCAGGCAGAAGCTCTAGAGATTGCAATGAGATTTCGTGAAACACCAATGTAAGAACTGAAACTGTGGGTTCATCAGATTCATGCGCAGTTGCAAAATCTCTGCCTTGAATTACAGAGTCTCAAGAACGATAGAATAGTTTCGCCAGAGGTGCGTGAATAGGTTTAGTGCCTAAAATGCAAAGGTCAAGGGCATGACAAAGATCACCACCCAGTCTTTGTGAATTATGTTGCAACAGGAGGACTAATGCCTCTGAGGTAGGAAGCTTAAGCAGGGCCAAGCACAGGCCTATGCTATGGCGTGCTACCTATCGGTAGTAGGAAAACATGCGACTAACAATTGCCATTTGCTGCTGAAATTTGTATAGAAACCGCAACAGCTCTTATGCAACTTCTATCAATCGGTGGATCATGATGAGCGCAATTGTCATAGCTACGAGTTAATTAGGGATAGAATGCCTGCATATAGAGTTCAGGAAGAAACGCGACCTCCTGATCAGGATGTTGGGGAAGCGTGAGGAGGATTTCAGGGGCCCAAATGAGATCGAGGTGGAGGAGGACCTGGCAGAGGTCGGGGACAGGTGATTCTCTATAATTGCGGAGGACCAAGACACTATGCATGAGAATGCACCAATCCGTCGCAGTTGTTATGTCGAGATTGTACGCAGTTTGATCACGCGACTGAAAATTTCCCTATACAATTAGCTAAGATACGTGAGAAAGGGGCATAGCCTCAGCAGCCAACTCAAAGCCTGCAGATGATGAGGGTTGAGCCTCATGAAGAGGATCCTAATGTAAATATAGTGTTTCGAAGTGGAGTTACAACCAATGAAGATAAGGGGAAATGGCCTGAAGAAATTACGTGGGTCTGCAAAGCTATAGAAAAAGAGGTCGTGTTTGATCTGGAGTGTGCACAGGAAACATTTATGGAAGCGAAGAAAAGCTTCGTTGAGGCCTCTACCTCAGGAAGTCAGGATAAGCCAGTTGAAGAAATGGATCCTTCTATGCTTACTACTTTCTTGGAAACCTACATGAAGCTTTTGCATGATAGCAAGGTTGTAAAGGAGTTACAGGAGATAATAAAAAGGTGTTCCAGAAAAGAAGATGCTCCTGGTGAACAGTGTGTAATTAGAAAGGTTGGTAAGCATAAGGTAAGAACAGGGCATGAGATGAGCCTCACCGTAGATAGGAGAATATGAAATGGACCAAGTTATTTTGGACCTAGGATCCGACATGAATGTTTTGCCTAAAAAAACATGGGATTGAATGGGGAGACCCATGCTGCAGTGGTCTCTGATTCAGTTAAGGATGGTGAATCAACAAAAGATCATCCCCATGGGATGATTGCAGGGATTAACGGTGCATATTGAAGGCGTGAGCGCATTGGCTAACTTTAAAGTGATAGATATTGTAGATGACAGCAACCCCTACCCTGCACTCATTGAGACTAATTAGGCTACTGACATGAATGGGGTGATCAATCTGAAGAAGTGAAAGATGATGTTTGAAAACAAATCGCTTTACTATATTGAACCATTCTGTGATTATGAAAGTGATGATTATTTGGACCACATATATAAGATAACAGCGCGAGATCAAGATCGGGTGAATCCTATAGTGGATGAACCTATCGCATGAGACCGTGAAAGTTCCTGCACATCAAATTCAGATGAAGAGCTGAAGCATTGGCAGAAT
This sequence comes from Pinus taeda, assembly GCA_000404065.3. Taxonomy (NCBI): domain Eukaryota; kingdom Viridiplantae; phylum Streptophyta; class Pinopsida; order Pinales; family Pinaceae; genus Pinus; species Pinus taeda. The sequence continues at coordinate 22,505 of APFE031196410.1, read as the reverse complement.
CAATTACATGAAATGTCTACACTGTGTTGTAATATGATGACCAAATTGTTGCACTTTGTATCTTCAAAGGTAAGAATTTTTCCCTATTATGATGGTTTGACTGATGTTGATGCATTTTTGGATGCCTTTGAAAGGGAAGTGCTATCGAAGCATCGCTTCCAAGCCTTGGATTGGGTGCTACGCCCGTAATATGGTGGGGTACTTACAAAGATAGCTTTGATGTTGGCGTGAATATATGAGGATGATGAGAGTACGCTTTGGTCATCCTAAAGTGTGGCTAAAAGAAAAATATGATGGGAGGAACAATCCACGCGATCACTTGGCCAAATGGCCTAAATTTTATGGAGCGGAGCCACAATCTAAATGGGTGCATCTGTTCTTCCATACTTTAGATGTGATACTGATGAATTGGTACTTGGAAATGGAGCTCCGCCCTGGCACGAAAGAATGAGATACTTTATGCCAAGGATTTGATGACATTTAGCTTCAAGGATGGGTTTGAGTGTATCGATGCATTATAGGAGGTCAAGGCAGTGATCTTCAGAATACCACAGGATCCTCTAGATTTGATTCAACCAGATTGGACCACCCAGCTGAGCCACGTGTTGGAGCGCTATAACGTGATTTTTGAAGAAGAAGATCAGGATCCGAGGAGGATTAGTATTCCGGAGACTAAAGGTTGCCACGAAGTTGAAGGACCAAAATTAGAGAATCCAGACATAACCGCGCCATTCAAAACTAGACAAGTAAATATTGGCACGGAAGCGGAGCCAAAATTCGCAAAGATTGTAAACTACTGGGATGATGCCATAGGAGATAAGGTCGTCGAATTGCCCCGCGAATACTAGGACTTGTTCCCTACGAAGTTTTCATATTTGAAGGGGATAATAGGGGACCTGGGTGTTATGAATATTACTTTAAAACCAGTCACGAAGCCAGTCAAGCAAAGACCTTACTGCCTTAACCCAAAATACAATTTAAGAAAAGGTCCACTTGGAATTAGATAAGATGCTCGGGGCAGGCATTATCGAGCCAGTGGAAGAATCTAATTGGGTAAGCCCAATGGTAGCTCAGGAAAATAAACAAAAGGATGAGATAAGGATATGTGTAGACCTCAGGAAATTAAATGACACTTGTGTGCATGATCATTTCCCAACTCCGTTTACTGATGAAGTGTTGGATAATGTTGGCGGTCATGAAGCATATTCATTCACTAATGGGTTCTCTGGGTACCATCAAATCAAAATCGCGCCTAAGGATAGAAGTAAGATGACCTTCGAGACTGAATGGGGATGCTTTCAGTATACTATGATGCATATTGGGTTGAAGAACGCGTCAACGATCTTTTCATGCATAGTCATCACAACATTCAAGGATTTCATTCACAAGTTTCTAGAGGTATACTTTGATGATTGGACTGTGTTTGGGCGGGTAAAACACCATGTAGCAAGTCTGCGCTTGATGCTAGATACATCTTAGAGGTACCAAATCGTGCTCAATCTAAAGAAGTGTTTGTTCTATGTCCCTTTCGGGATCTTGCTGGGTCACATGCTATGCAGACAAGGCTTGATGGTAGACCCTACGAAGATCGGGTCATAATCAATTTAGAGGCACCAAGAAGTGTGAAGTAGCTACGGGCAACGCTGGGATATATGGGATACTATAGGAAATTCATCAAGAGCTATGCCCAAATCACCACGCTGATGGAAAAGTTGTTAAAAAAGGATGCTACATTCTGTTGGAATGAATAATGTCAAAGGAGCTTGGATGTGCTAAAGGAGAAAATGGTCACCGCGTTGATCCTAGTCTTCCTGGATTGGAAGAAGGAATTTCATGTCCATGTGGATGCGTCATGTATTACAGTAGGAGTAGTACTAACACAGGCTGGTGAGGGGGACTTGGATCATCCTATATCATTTGCAAGCAAGAAGTTGTCCAAAGCTGAGAAAAAATATTCAACGACAGAGTGCAAAGGATTGGCTATGGTCTTCGCGCTCAAAAAGTTCAGGCATTATTTGTTGGGCAGACATTTTAAGATGTATACAGACCATTATGTGTTTAAATATACCTGGTCAACATGCTGTGTTGGGCAGGGGGGGGGAAGATATGTAAGTGGATGTTGTTCTTCCAGGAATATGATTTTGAGGTCATTGCGAAACCAGGATGATTGAATGCAAGACTGGATCATTTGTCGCGCATTGAAACCGGAAATAGCCTACTAAGTTGGAGGAGGGACTACTTGACACGCAGCTCTTTGCGGTACGCATCAAGGACAGTCACTTTCAATATAGTATACACTTCATGACAATGGGAATGACTCCAGAAGGATATACTAACAAACAAAAGAAGGAATTGGTGGTGTGCGCGGCAAACTTTTCTGTCATTGCAGGGCACTTGCACAAAATGGGATTAGATGAAATTATGTGATGTTATGTACCAGAGTTTGAACGAAACAGAATCCTCATTGGGGCTCATGGAGGAGCCATGGGAGTTCATTATGTGGGAAAAGAAACAATGCAGAAGGTTCTATGCGTTGGGTTGTGGTGGACGACCCTGCATAAGGATTCAAAAGTGTATTGTTGGGCATGCAATGCATGTCAACGGACCTGCAGGCCATCATAGAGGGATGAGCTACCTCTGAATCCATAGATATCCCTGTAACCATTCAAGAAATGGGTGATTGACGTTGTAGGACTGATTCAGCCTCCAGGACAGAAGATGTGTGTGGGATACATCATCACCGCGACTGAGTATTTAACCAAATGGGTGGAGGCACAGCCTGTGAAGGAATGTACAGGTGCAACAGCAACAAATTTCATCTTTGAGTATGTGTTGACAAGGTTTGGGTGTCCGAAGATTTTGATGAGCAATCCCGGTACACATTTTCTTAATGAAACAATTACAGCGTTGATGGAGGAATTTTAGGTTTACCATCAGAAGAGTACGCCATATCACCCACAGGCTAATGGGACGGTGGAAGCATTTAATAAGATATTGGAGAGTGCACTAACAAAGGTTGCAATGCACAAAGGAATGATTGGGATGTGCGCATACCCACAGTGCTATGGGATTACTCTAATGACTTGTAAGAAGCTGACGGGGCAGACTTCGTTCAGGCTGGTTTATGGTGTAGAAGTTGTGACATTGATGGAGTACATTGTACCTAGTCTATGCATAGCGGCATTCACAGGAATGGTGGATCACGGAGCCCTAGAAGAGAGGCTCGTGTAGCTGACAGAACTAGAGGAAGACATATTCTTGGTTGGATTCCATCAGGAAGTTCAAAAAGAGCGCGAAAAGGCATGGCACGATCGGCACATCAACATGTGTACCTTCATGGTAAATGATTTAGTTTTATTATATGACAGCAAGTTTGATAAATTTCTAGGAAAATTTAGAATGCATTGGCTGGGGCCATATGTCATCAAGGAGATTATAGATGCTGGAGTAGTTCAGTTGGTAAAATTGAATGGGGAACCCTTCCCAGGAAAGGTGAATGGCAGTCGATTGAAACCATACACCGGCAATCCGGTTAGATGACTACATGATGGAAGCATAGTATTAGCTCTCCAGGCAGCTGAAAGGAGGCGCAGGACTATAAACTACATTACCCAAGTTGTGGAGCTACACGATTGGGGAACTACGCAGAATGGAGGAATGTCATCGTATCAGCAAAAGCACGCGAAGAGCTGCACTATCGAGGGAAAGACCACACAGGGCAACCGAAATGTGACTCTTATGGTCACTGTTCATGATTTTATAGTGAAAAAATGGCTAAATGGAGCGAGAGAGCAGAATTTAAGAGAGATATTTGAAAATATGCCACCAATCTCACATTTATGAATGGATTTTGGCGGGAACAGTCAGAATTGAATTCAAACTTGCCTATAAATTACAAATGGCTGCCAGTGAAATACACTTGGCATTTTGAGAATTGAGGTGTTGAGCTCTCAGGTGCGCATGAACCTTGACTATTTCGAGGCTTTAGTAGTGAGTTCGGTATTTGATAAGCTGCCCAATGAAACTAAGGAACTCTTGTCTAGCATCATGCCGACACACGTGGATATCGCAGATGTTGGAGAAGAAATGGTAGCTGAGGGAGCTACCCCAAGGTAGCAAGTGTAGACGTACCGATAGAAGTGCCCAAATCGCCAAGGTCACTCAGGCTGAGGCCTACGTGATCCAGGTGAATCTTGGTGGCCACCTACCAAGTCCACTTGGACCCCCACCATTGTTTCTCTCAGCATTTTTTGTTTCCTTAATTGTAGCACAACTTACTATTTTTAGCAGTTTTTCGGGTCCTAAACTTCTGGAGTCGTTTTGAGGCCCTAAACGACATTTTTTGGGAAATATGGGGGTAACATGGGTCCATGGACCGATATTTCCCTTCCCAAAGTGGTAGTGCTCAGATAGATCTTTCTAACGAGCTATTGTACGCGTCAAATGGAGATCGTATGCCAAAGTTACGACCCCGGGAAGTTGATGTACCAATTTACCCAAACGGGGCCCACATTTTTGCGTTTCATCTTCTAAGGTTAGGTTTTGGAATTTCAAGGGTTTTCCATTGTTTCTCAAAAATAAATAGCCCTTCGAGCCTCATTATAACACAGTTCAGAGGCATGTAACCGCAACATCTCTTCTCAGAGATAAGCTACCACTGCCCTAGCTGGTTTATTTCCATTACTGTTTGTAAGCATATTTCAGTATTTTACATTAATGAAATGAAGTATTATTTCAGCTGCATATCTATGTTTTTGGTTATCTTTGTAATTTGTTGCGTTCCTGATTAAGTCTGGATCAGTGGTATGAGAGCGGTCTGCTTTTTCTCTGTTTTTCTTTGCATGTACCCAACGAGGTCAGGATATAAGGAGTTAGGGCTTGAACTCGTCGAACCTTTGCAAGTCCAGACTCGCAAATCCCGACAGCCTCCCATGGCAGATGAGAAGAAAGACGAGGGGGCAGGAGATCCTACAAAATCTTGCTCGAAGAAGCCCTCGAGCGACAAAGGAATGCGATGATGGACAGCTTTTCCCAGATCCTTCAACGGCTACCCAGAAGCGACACATCAACTTCCAGAAACTACTTTGGAAATGCCACGCCCCTTAAGGTACAAGTTAATTTTTAAATCCCCATATTTGAGGGTCAGATAGACGCAAATGCCGTAGATAAATGGTTAAATCTGCTAGAGGGTTATTTTCTTTTCATGAATTTTCAAGTCAGGAAAAGATTGTTTTCACTCTTCTCAAAGCAGCACCCCACGTCAAGGACTGGTGGGAAACCTACTGCGAGTAGAAGGATGAAAGTACCGTCTCACTATTTTTAGCCACACCCACCTGGACTTCATTCTGAGATGCCATCAAGGAGCAGTACTACCCTGTCGGAAGCTATGAGGATGAATACATAAAGTGGACAATGCTGTGACAGGGAAGGGACCAAGACGTCTCGGAGTTCACTAATCTTTTCCATACCCTTCGCACAAATTTGGGTATCAAGGATTCGGAGCAGCATTTGATACTCAAATACCGCGGCTGCCTGCACAAGTACATCCAGGAAGAAATAGAATTCCTGAACATCTCCTCGCTCGGCACAGCATACTGATATGCCGTCAAGGTTGAGCAAAAGTTTAAACAAAGGAAGCAAGACTTTGGGTCTGAGAATCCAAAGCAAGGGAAAGGTGCCCCTAAACTAAAGAACAAAGGACAAAGCCAAGGCAGGGCAGCCCAAGACAACTCGACAAAGCTGCAAGCAAAGAACAGCGCCGCGAAGCTGAAAAAGGACACAGGAAAATGGTGTGAGTTCCATAAGAGCTCCACTAAGAACACAAGTGAGTGTCGCACCAAGCAATCATTGGTTGCTGAGCTAAAGGTTTCAGAATCAGATGCATGTTCCAACTCTAAGTCAGAACCCAATAAGGGGAATGACAAAGGGAAGCAGATCATTGATGCAGATCCCAACGCCACTGTTGCTACCGCCAAGATCCAGAAAAATGAACCCGAAGATCCAGAGGAGGAGTGTCTCTTCCACTCCCATATGTGGGTAAAGGGCTCCCCGCTACAATTCATTGTCGATAGCGGGAGCCAAAAGAACCTCATTTCGGCAAAGGTCGTGAAGCGATTGGGCTTACCGACCACAGCACATCCACAACCGTACACAATCGGGTGGCTTCACCAAGGACCGGATCTTCGCGTGAGCCAGAAATATCGCCTTCCATACAACATGAAGCCCTTCACGGATGAGATATTATGTGACATTTATCCCCTTGAAGTTTGTGATGTATTATTAGGACAACCATACTTGTGGAAGTGAGATGCTGTGTATGAATCGAGGCCCTGTGCTGTTATTATTACATTGGGAAATAAGTTGTACAGGATACCATAGGAAAACAATGCAGTAAGCTCATTTCCAAAACCAAGAAATTTGTTTTCTTGATGATATGCCCTCAAAGAAAGAAGAAGACGGTGGCCACGGCCTCCAAACAGGGCCCCTCTGCATGACAACTATAGATGGACAAGGTCATGGAGGAGTACGAGGACATATTCACTTCCCCCGCGAGGGGTTCCTCTGCACTGTCAAGTCAAGCACTCCATCGATCTGACCCCAGGTACACCGCTACCCAATGGACCAATTTATTGGCGCTCCGTTCTGGAGAACGATGAAATCAAGAGGCAGATTCAGGAGCTCCTGCAGAAAGGTCACATCCATCCGAGTTTATCACCCTGTGGGAGCCTGATCGTGTTGGTACAGAAGAAGGATGGGATGTGGAGACTCTGTATTGACTATCGGGCACTGAACAAGATCACTGTCCGTAATAGTTACCCGATCCCGCGAATCGATGACCTCCTAGACCAACTAAAGGGGGCGAAATATTTCAGCAAGATCGACCTGAAGTCGGGATATCACCAGGTACCAATCGAACCCTCCGGTGTGTGGAAGACTGCCTTCAAATCCAAGGAGGGCCTCTTCGAATGGTTGGTCATGCCTTTCGATTGACGAATGCTCCTGCAACCTTTATGAGGCTAATGGATGACATCTTGCGGCCATTCACCAACTCCTTTGTAGTAGTATACTTGGATGACATTCTGATCTTTAGCCAGAGTTGGGAAGAGCACCTTCACCACATCCGACAGGTTCTCCAAAACACTGCGGCAACACAAGCTATGTGCCAATTTTGAGAAATGCACTTTTGGCATGAAGGTTCAGTATCTGGGATACATTATTGATGAACAGAGGGTGCATGTGGATCCAGCCAAGATCCAAGTCATTCTGGGTTGGCCATCTCTAACCACTCTGACAGAGCTTCACAGCTTTCTAGGTCTTGCCAACTTCTACGGCAGGTTCATGTTGGGGTTTTCTCATATCACTTGGCCCTTGAGTCAAGTCACCAAGGGAGGAACGAAAGCAAAATTATTTTGGTTTGAATCTCAATAGAAGGCATTCATAGGGTTGAAAGATCACCTCTGCACGGCACCAGTGCTCGCGTTACCAGATTTACAACAACCATTTGAGGTCGAGACAGATGCCTCTGACTATGCTATTGGGGCAGTCCTTACTCAACATGGGAATTCAGTGGCATATCATAGTGAAACACTTTCAAACACAGTCTATAAGTATCGCACTTATGATAAAGAGATGTATTCCATTGTACAGGCCTACTGACAATGGAAGCATTACATTTTGGGGAAGGAAATAGTCATCCACATAGACCACCGACCCCTACAGTTCATACAGACCCAAGGGAAATTGCAGAATGATCGCCATCAGAAGTGGTCTACATACCTGCAACAATTCCACTTGAATATCAAGTATAAGAAGGGAAACACCAATAATTTTGTAGATTAGCTCAGTCAACCACCGATCATGGCGTTAACCACCTTACTCAACTCTTGTGGGCACGAGACTTCTGATTGGCCACTTCTCTACAAAAGTGACCCAGAATACGGCCACACATACCAGACACTCTTGGAGTGGGCATGTTCCAGATTTTCACCTCTAGGATGCCCTGTTATGCCACCTGGGTCACCTTTATGTTCCTTCAAGCGAGCGTGCCAAGATGATTTGGGAAGCACACTACAGTCGGGC
>APFE031196410.1:0-12896 GCA_000404065.3 Pinus taeda | reverse complement strand
AGTATCTCACGAAGTTCACCCAATGCTGGGATGAGCTGGGAAGTGTGGGGGTAACTGTTGAGGATGAGGATATGGTGAGTCTAGCTCTCCTTGGCCTTCCTAAGAGCTGGCATAGCTACCGGGACTCAGTGAATGGAAGGGAGAAATTACCAGGATGGGAGAGACTTTGGTCGGATCTTGTGCAAGAGGAGATTAGACGGCACACCAGAGACAGTTCTTCATCTATGCATGATGAGGAGAACTGTGCCTTAGCGAGTAAGGCGAAGAAGGGGAAGGGGAAGGTTTCTTTTTCCGAATCTAGTTCTTCCAATGATGGGAAGAAGGTTGACAAGTCGAAGGTGAGATGCTTTCGTTGTCATGATTTGGGCCATTATGCTACTAATTTCCCAAAGAAGAAGTCCAAGAGGGGATCCGGGGAAGGATCTGAAGGTGAGGCACTTGCTTCACAGTTTGAGTTCGATTTCACACTCTTCGCATGCGTGGTTTCATCCATGATGGGAAGTGGTTGGTTTCTTTATAGTGGAGCCTCTTTCCACATGTCTGGCGACAAAATTTTGTCAGTACTTTGGAGGAGAAAGGTCTCCAGATGCTCGTAGCATTGGGTAATGATGAGAAGTATAGTTTCTCAAGTGTAGGCACGGTTATTTTTCAGAGGAAGCATGGATCTTGCTTTACCTTGACCAATGTCAAGTATGTACCAGGACTGAAGATAAACTTGGTGTCGATTGCAATGCTGGAAGACAGAGGCTATGATGTAGTCTTCAATAAGGGAAAGGCTTTCCTTAGACACATCATCACTAGACAGGTGAAGCATATTGGTTCACGGGTCAAGAACCTGTATGCTCTTGAGGTTCAAGATGCATGCAAAGCCTTGAGCAACAAGGCAACTGATGGAGACTTGGTGGTTGAGAGGGAGGGTATATTACCTCTCAACATGTAGAGCTAGAAGAAGTCTCATACGATTGTGGAGGAGCCACGGTTGGTGCAGTAGCTTCAGGAGGTTTTGGAGTATCCACAATAGGGGAAGCTAAGAGGAGATCGATTAGAGACATTACTCATGTAGATACCTCTAGTAGGGTGAAACTTCGAGCCAGGTGGGTTGAGGGATCGCATGCAGCCATACGTCCAGGTAGGAGGTGGGGTGATGTTGGTGATCATCCCAAGGAGGAGGGGCAGGATCCTTGAGGTACCCAACCTCTTGGATGAGACCTTGCTACGGGAGCCCCAATGTGGAGTAGCAGGAACTGACTGATTGGGTAGAGATAGATGTGGATGGAGCGGCACAGAGAGCGACAGTGCAAGGAATCCCAGGACAGCGCATAGCATGCAGGCTGCAACAATGCGAGAGGCACAAGTGTTTTGCACAGTGTTAGGTGGCACAGAGAAGTGTGCAATGGTGCGAGATGCATGGAGATGTTGTAGTAGCACAGATGTCAGAGAAGGAGCACTTGTCAGCAGTAGGTAGAGCTTCAGCATCAGAAAATGTTCCTAGCCCAATAGAGTCGTCAGTTGGGAGTGTTTTTGTTCCAAGTGTTGTTGGAGCAAGTGGACCAGGTAGATGTGTTGCATGCAGAACATTCCAGAGTTACAGGATAGGGTTTGAGATAATCCTATCTTCTTGAGAGGGAGTGTTGAACAGTGTGCAACAAGAAATGCTTGTTGATAATGCAACAAGATGATGGAGCTTAGTGGAAAGGAGTCGCCTTCACTAAGTGGTCCCGCAGGCAAGTTTTGGCGCAAAGTCTATTTTTAGACATATGGATCATGTCTATGAGTTGCAAGATGTTGTTTATGGATGATTGGTCATGTTGGGAAAAATAGATGGAATTCTATTTTTTGGATCACAACGGTGTGATCAGAGACTATTTTTAGACTGTTAGGTAAAAATAGAAACAGTCAAATATTATTAGCCCTTAGTAATATTTGGACTCTAAACTTTATCTTATTCTCTTGGAGCACTTCAGTTGGAGCTACAGATGTGGCACATGCAACTGCCTAAAGGAATCACGTGGTTACCTATGGGTTGATTGAGCTATTGAATGAAGGACTTCAGTTAGAACTCAAGTGGTTGAGTTTTGTGGAGTTAAATGAGTAGTTAATGGAGTTGTGTTCAGTTTGACTTAGTTGAACTAGTTGTATTTATTATAACTGGCCAATAGACTAAGTGATGAGTTGTGTGAATTAGTTATTAATTAATTCACTAATTATTAACTCATAATGCAACTGAATAATACATTAGTTAACTCAGTGCATGGACAGTTCAGTGGAGACAAGTGTTAGAGGTAAGTGAAAGGGTGAGTTGTGACTATCAATTTGTGGCGAGATCTTGCCACAATCAAGGATTGAGTATGCCCATGAGAATGCGCAGTAGATGCCGTGATATAGCCTGTGCTCACGTGATTTCCAGTGTGAGTGATTTTCCAAGGTAAATAGAACTTGGAACGAGTTTGGATTCATTCATTCTCTTGCAGGATTGCACAGTGGAGGCAGGCAAGCAGCGAGGGAGATTTGGAGATCAGATCTGAGCTGTATTTTGTGTAGCAAGTGGAGATAGTACTGAGTACTGAGTACTTAGCGAGATGCTTTCCCCGGGAAAATACTATGTTGATATGTGTGATTGATGCTTCTATGTGCGCATGTTATTGTTTCTGCTTTTGTAAATTGATGATCAACATAGAGGAGGTTATGTATTATGCATGTATTCTGCAATAGTGTATAATCGGGATAATATCTATGAATATGTGTCATATTATTCAAAATTTCTACAGTTTCTCTCAGCATTTTATGTTTCCTTAATCGTAGCACAACTTACTATTTTTAGTAGTTTTTCGGGTCCTAAAATTCTAGAGCCGTTTTGAGGTCCTAAAGTGGTAGTGCTCGGATAGATCTTTCTAACAAGCTATTGTACGCGTCAAACGGAGATCGTATGCCAAAGTTACGACCGTGGGAAGTTGATGTACAAATTTACCCAAATGAGGCCCACAGTTTGGCATTTCATCTTCTAGGGTTAGGTTTTGGAATGTCAAGGGTTTTACATTGTTTCTCAACAATAAATAGGCCTTCAAGCCTCATTGCAACACAGTTCAGAGGCATGTAGCCACCACATCTCTTCTCAGAGATAAGCTACCACCGCCCTAGCTGGTTTATTTCCATTACTGTTTGTAAGCATATTTCAGTATTTTACATTAATGAAATGAAGTATTATTTCCGCTGCATATCTATGTTTACGGTTATCTCTATAATTTGTTGCTTTCATGTTTAAGTCCGGATCAGTGGTATCAGAGCGGTCTGCTTTTTCTATGTTTTTCTTTGCATGTCCCCAACAAGGTCGGTATATAAGGTGTTAGGGCTTGAACTCGTCGAACCTTTGCAAGACCAGCCTCGCAAATCCTGACGGCCTCCCATGGCGGATGAGAAGAAAGACGAGGGGGCAAGAGATCCTATCAAAATCTTGCTCGAAGAAGCCCTCGAGCAACAACGGAACGCGATGATGGACAGCGTTGCACAAATCCTTTAACGGCTACCCAGAAGCGACGCATCGGCTTCCAGCAGCTACTTTGGAAACGCCATGCCCTTTAAGGTACAAGTTAATTTTGAAATCCCCATATTCGAGGGTCAGATAGACACAAATGTTGTAGATAAATGGTTAAATCTGCTAGAGGTTTATTTTTATGTTCATGAATTTTCAAGTCGGGAAAAGATTATTTTCGCTCTTCTCAAAGCAGCACCCCACGGCAAGGACTGGGAGCAGAAGTATGAAAGTACCGGCTCACTATTTTCAGCCACACCCACCTAGAATTCATTCCGGGATGCCATCAAGGAGCAGTACTACCCTGTCGGAAGCTATGAGGATGAATACATAAAGTGGACCACGCTGCAGCAGGGAAGGGACCAAGACATGCCAGAGTTCACTAATCTTTTCCATACCCTTCGCACAAAGTTGGTTATCAAGGATTTGGAGCAGCATTTGATACTCAAATACCGCAGCTGCCTCCATATTTACATCCAGGAAGAAATAGAATTCCTGAACATCTCCTCACTCGGCACAGCATACCGATATTTCGTCAAGGTTGAGCAGAAGTTTAAACAAAGGAAGTGAGACTTTGGGTCCGTGAATCCAAAGCAAGGGAAAGGTGCCCCTAAACCACAGAACAAAGGAGAAAGCCAAGGCACCGTAGCCCAAGACAACTCGCCAAAGCTGCAAGCAAAGAATAGCGTCGCGAAGCCGAAAAAGGACACGGGAAAATGGTGTGAGTTCCATAAGAGCTCCACTCACAACACAGTGAGTGTGATGCAGGACAGTGTTCCCTCTACGGACAGAGGAAACCCCTCTAGCCCTAAAGTGGGTCTAGTCACAAACAAGGAAAAATCAGCAATAGCTTTCCTTAAATAGTTAAAGCTGGAGGCCTACCTCAACCGGTGGTCGATGGAGTTCCGTTGCGCTGCTCCAGCTTCTGCTTCCTTCTCCTCAATGAGTGATCAACCTAAAACAAAGCAAAAGGAATACAACAAAGCACGTAACCGGAAACAACAATGAACTATTTACTCCCAAAGTCAAGAAGTCATGAGCTATCAAGTACATTACATACAAGACATAGGAAAACATCATTGATTGCATTAATAATGAAAGAAGAGTTCGCTTACAACCAAAGTCTTGACGTCACAAGCCTTTTCAGAAGGGTCCAGCCAGCATGTTCTTCAAGCATTCACTCTTTGGAGATGGATCTCCTAACATATAAGAGCTCTCTCACTCTTAATATTTACACAATATTAAGGGCACTTCACAACCTTCCACAAGCTATCAATAGTCCCACACTTGCCACACTCACACCAGCTATCTAGCAAACTCACAAAACACTAACAGTACTCCTCAACTAGCCAACTATCAGAAACTAGCAACGGTGAGAGTTTAAATAGGAGAAGGAGTCTCCATGAAAGGTGGAAGAGTGAGCTTATGCCAAAGGAAGGTAGCCCAATTGACGGAAGTACCACACCAGGGAGGGAAGGGCGACATAAACAATGCCAACAACCAGGTCTGCAGTCATCTGGAAGGCCGACTTTTGGAACAAATTCACCCAATCTAGATCATCGCAGGCACATAACTGGGGTTCAGCGCTGACATCGCTAGTGATCAATATAGCTAGTCAGATCATCGCTGAAGGAAACACATAGCCCCGTGCTGGTGCTTAAAATCAAGCCATCGCAGGAATCAGATGTACTTCCATGCTGGCAGCGCGAATGGACTATTCATGAGTGCCTTTCAGCACGTTTATTAAGCCAATAGCCGCGATGAGGCAGATAACTTAGGAAAAGTGGGTCAATTGGCATGATCAGAGAGCATTTTTTCAACATGAGATGTTTGACTTAGACACACGACATAGTGAAAGGAACGGGAGTGAAGGCAGTGATAAATTAATGTGTAACAGATGCCCCGTAAAGTATGGAGCCCGAGAGAGTGGGAGGGGTGAAATGCTTTACAAAAATGGCTGAGCTGGAACACCATCTGGAAGAACCTGTAGGCGCAATTATAACTGATATCTCTGATAGTGAAATACATGTAGCCTAGGCATGGACGCAGCCATCCAAAAGACACATGAACTAGGTCTGTGGTATGATGCAACCATCCAGGATAATGATAAAGGTATGGTCGCAGCCATCCATGAAGACTCAGGTATGGTCGCAGCCATCCATCAATGAGTCATGTAATCACGAGCCAATCCACGTAGCCCGAACACATGTGATCTGAGTTCGGGGTCTTGAACCCAAACGATCATAGTACAAATTCTAGCATGTGAATATAGGTGCTAAAGTCGAGCATGATAGAAAATCGCTTGATTACCGATCGATAATGTAAATCGTTAACAAGCGGGAAAGAAACCACAAATAATGCCAATGGTTCTCAAGGTATTGTCCAGTACAATCCACGAAGCGTGAAAAATGAACTAAAGTCGAACGCGCGTGGAATCACCTAATCGGCGACCAATGATGTAAGTCAACCGTTAGGTGCGAAGAACTTGCCATTGAGGCATGCAAGATCCAAGGTACCAAAGGGAACTCTGGATCAATCTCTTGGATAATGAGTTGATGTCGACAGGAGACGACTTGTCGCAGGAGGGCCATAATGTTTCCCCCATCAACGACACGAGACAAGGAACAAGTAGTAGATGGTGAAACAGAGTATCAGAGGAAAAAGCAAGGATGTAAACTGCAAAAGGATTATATTCTTGAACATGTCAGCGACATGACTCCGGAGGGTGGCAGCATTCAGGTACCATAGGATCAAAGGCTAGATGGAGACAGCATGGATCAAATGGATTGAGGCTAAATGACAACCCAAACCTGCAGAAGGCCAAATGAGGACGTATGGATGTCCCAACTCGACAAGAAGCAGAAGTGTCGATGTTCAAGAGTGACTAGCTGCCATAGACAATCAACGATGTTTTCCAAATTTCCCCCACCATTGCTAGCGAGTACCCCAATTATTTTTGAAAACAAGCTTGAAGGGGATAGCATATGCTTGTGATATAGGTTTGACCTTCAGTCGAATCCAACCTAGTAATAGTTTAACGAGCCCTAGGGAGGAGAAACTCGAGTCTTGTCATGGTGACGAGTCTAATGTCGTCAGAGTTTAACGAGTCCGACATAGGCAAAACTTGGAGTCTTTTTCATGTTTAGGGAGTTTGAAAAAGACACGGAAAAGAAAACTCCAGGGGGGGTCCTTTTTCGTAGATTTGTGTCTCTCGAGCCCGAAAAAGTATAAAACGATACTCGAAAGAACTGCTCGACCATTACAATCAAGGAGTACTTTTCATAATTAGTGACTTCGACCTAAAAAAGTAGAAAAGAAACTGAAATCACATCGTTTCGTAACCAATAACGAGCTTGAAATGACAAAGGCCCGGTAATCTTTTCGTTTTTAGACAGTCGGAAAAGAGCTTAAAGGTGACCGCCTCTTATTTACTTTTAACGAGTCAAGAGGAACAACTCAGCTATCTTTTCATTTTTCAAGTCGGAAAAGAGTTGAAAGCAAACCTCCATTTTTATTCTCTTTAACGAGTCAAAAAGGGAAAAATACTCGGCAATCTTTTCGTCTTTAAACGGTCAGAAAAGAGCTGAAAGAAGACCTCCATTTTATTCTCTTTAACGAGTCAAAAAGGGAAAAATACTCATCCTGGAGGAATGAGTGGTATAAAGGGTAGCAACTAGTTCCGACAATGGTGGAACTACTCAAAACATGTAATGGTCAAGAGGTTGGCTAATAAAACCACTCATCGTTGTGGTTCCTCAGGAAAGAAAAACAACCAAGTGAAAGCATATGATCGGCCAAAGAGATGGTGGCAATGGAATGAAACAACCAAGGCTCATCTAGCATAATTTAGCAGATAAAAATGGCAATCACGAGGTGTAGATTGGGTATGGGTTCATTTTTACACAAGCTTGAACCATGGAGAAATCTGCTTGGATTCGGTTTCATGTTTACACAAGCTTGAAACGAAAAACTATGCTTGTTATAAGTTTGCATTCCCCCAACATAATGATGTAAATCGAGGTGCATGCCCCCCAAGCTTCATTGCATTCAACGAGGTGGATGGAATGAAGGTTCATTTTCGAGATCTTGGAAAGACTCGACTTGGATTGTATGACATCTTAATCAAAGACTCGATTTGGAAAGGGGAGTTGTTTCATTTTTTGAATGAGGTTGACACAGTAAAAGAACTATCCTTAGAACCCTTATTTCATTTTTTAATGAGCTGGACACAAGATCGGGAACTGTGCTCGAGACTCCTTGTTTCATTTTTTAACGAGGTCGACACAAGATAAGAACTATCCTCGGGACACCCAGTTTCATTGGCCATATGAGAACATGGCTCCCAAGAGGTCTTTGCGGGATGGAAGGGATGCACTCTGGGAGGAATACATGTCATGAGGCACTAATTACAGGTTGGGTTCCAATGCCCCCAGTACATGATGTACGAGACCATCTACATGATCATCAGCAGAGGCGGAGACGGAACGGGTAGCCACATAATTGACCTGTGGCAAGGAAGGTACTGCTTGTGAGAAAGAACCAAGAGGGGATGACGGAAGCACAGGAGACGTCGGGTGACTAATGAACGATAATTGATCTACGGTCACGATTCTTTCATTGTGTGGAAAGAAAACCACATGGAAAAGTGAAGAGATAAGGGCCCCCATGGCATAAACATAGTCACGGCCAAGGAGAAGACTGAAATCTAAAGTACCTTGGACAATCAGTACATCTATATAGATGGTTTTGCCTCCCAAAGTAACAGAGAACTTTGGAAGGATCCCTAACGGTTGACTGGTTCCTCCATCAAACGCTAAGAGATTCTGTGCAACTAGCACAAGCTATGGGGAGCCCAAAGCTTGCCAAGTAGTGGAAGGCATAAGACTGACAGATGCACCCTCATCCAAGATAGTGTCAGGTACTGCCTTATCATAGGCATGTACTGTAATCTGGAAAGGCACATGGGATGGAAGCCGGAAAGCAGGCAAATGACTCTAGTTAAAGCAAATGATTGAACTACTGGGTGGGGGTATCATATGATTGCCCCCTTGCTCTACAGGAACCGAGGAAGGACCCTCTTAACCAACAGGGATAGGAGGGTCATTTTCGGACTCAGGAAATTCTGACGAGACGAGAAGAACATGAGCATGATGCTCACTGGAAACAGAGTGATCAACAGGTGGTGAACCCAAGTTGACACTCTCTCCAACCAATGGTTGGTCTGGAACAGGCTTAGCACAGCCAAGTTTGGAAAGAGGAGGACGGACAAGAGAAGAATCTAAGTCAATCTCTTTGTCGACAGGGAGAGGGTCTGAAGAGAGCCTCTGATAACCAACGGGAAGTTGGGGTGAAGAAGCTGTAAGACTTTCCAAAATGGTGGAAGCTTTATCCATGAGTGAACAAAGGTGAACGGGATGGTTGTCATCACATAGCCTACAGGGGAATCGAATCTTCCCTGTCTTATTATCGTTGCCAGTTGATAGGTTAGCATCACCATGAGCTTCAAAGGGTGATGAGGGATGAGCCGTATTGTGAGACCATACTTCTAAGATCCTAGGAATGCCAGGACAATCACGAAGAAGATGGTCACCCTTGCACAATTTACAAGGAAACTTAACCTTCCGAGGAGGAGCAGAAGGTGGTACAACCTGACATGTACTCAGAGCAGTAGCTACACAAGTGGCCTCCCGTTTATTGGACTTCTTCTTCTTCTTCTTCTTAGTCTCCTGGTTACTAGATGTGAAACTTTCACCAGGCGAAGGAGGAGAGGAGGAGGAAGAAACAAGGTAAGAAGGCGTAGGCTCAACCTTGGAATCAATGTGCCATGATTCAGACGAAGGAGACGGTGGAACAGGATTCATGACATTCGGTACCACCGAGGTTGAAAATAACCACACGGGAAAACCAATGGTTAACCCAGGCAAAGACAATGTTGCCATATACGGAGCACCAGCATTTCCAAAAGGCGGAAATGGACCAGGATTTCCATCTGGGGGAATACCTGGGCTAGTAGATTTGGGGAATGTTGCCATCGAGAACGAGCCTTAAAAACACTCTTCTCACAACCAAGAACTCGAACTTTTACCAGGAATATTTTGTGGGCAGTAAATTTTATGACGCAGGAACAAAACTTGACCTTTTCATGTTTCAAGAGTCGAGAAAAGGACGAAAAGGTGACTCTATCTCTTTCGAGGTTTAATGAGCCTGAAAGGACAAGTGCTCAGATGGACCTTTTCTTTTAGGGAGTCTGAAAAGGAATGAAAGTGACTACTCTAGATAACCAGGCAAAAGGTTTACCAAACAACCCGTAAAACTGCATATACACCTTGGCAGTCATATGAAAACCAAGGACTTTTCGTATGGCAGTCAATATTTTCGAATGCTATGTTTGGTGCATTACAGTTTGTAAGGTGGCAGACATGGCTTCCTATGGATAAATGATGATAAACCTAGTGGGGTCTCCCAACATATACTCGAAGGTACATGGGAGCAAAATTCTGTACTAGACCACTATTGAGTCACAGAAGGAGGAATCACCCAACCTTGAGTGGAAACAAAAGTGACTAGGTTTAACGATGTTGGTGCACGTCTCTAGCCTAGACCTCTAAATAGTGTGTGTTATGTTCCAATGCATTGTTAGATTTATTCAGTTCATTTTAGAGTTGATCTTGGATTATGTTTCAGTTTTCAAGCCTTGTCGTATGTATATAACAAATCCAAGGATGCAGCTAGAATGAATGAAATATCCTTTTTCTTCAATGAACACCTACCTACGGGAGGGTAGAGAGATCATTCCCAAACCAAGAAAACCAATACAACAAAGGCAGTCACTCAATGCATACAGACATCAATTCCTAAAGTGCACGGATAATACTAATGAGAGATCTTATCATTCACTTTCCAATATGCAAACTTGAAATGCAAATTCACTTTCACTTTCGTACACTAAATGAATGCAATCTCTTTTATTTTGATGTCTTTAAATATAGAAGAAACAAATAAGCAACAAGCAAGTGTGGAAAAGCCCAGTTGATCCAAACAATTGTAATCTATGTTCGGTAGCGAAAAGAAATCGAATCAATGCCAAATATTGGTTCAGTAACATTCACTAACCAATCAACCAAAAACAAGATAAGGGGAAGGCTCAATCAAACCAAAAAGAAGCCGCAAACGAACCTTGAGCAAACAAGCAACCAAGCCAACAGATTCAAGGAACTTGAAATAATGATCTAGGTCACATAAGAAAAAAAACAAGATTCATTCAAAAAAGCTCACAAGAGAGTGCCTTAACCATGAACAGTGAAAAACAAGTCATCAAGCAAGTGAGAAAAGCAAGGGACCAGTAGGACTAATGGTCTCAGGAGGCAAAATTGAGAAAATCAATTCTATAGCAATCAGCGCGGGTAATACACAAGCAATAAGCGCTGATAAAGCACTAGCCGTAGCAACAAAGCGATGTCAGCACGGAAGTACACGACTTTTCCCTGATGGTCCAATTTCAGAACCATTGCGACTGTGAGGCGTAATTACGTGATGCACAGGATATCACAAAAGGGTGAGCGCGATGACAGCGCAAGTGTTCAAATTAAATCCACGATGATGCTCAAAACAATGACAGGCGAACCAAAACTCCTAAATCAAAAACAGTGAATCTTTCAATCAAACAGGGGTATTTCCCAAATCAACCCAGGAAACTCAGAGGACTGATAACTAATCCCCAAAACTTCAAAAGAGACCAAATCAAAAAATCGAGACAAGAGAAAACAAGAAAAAAAACAAAGGCCAAAACTCCCCAGCGGAGTCACCAATTTGTGATGCAGGAAAGTGTTCCCTCTGCCGACAGAGGTAGCCCCTCTAGCCCTAGAGTGGGTCTAGTCACAAACAAGGACAGATCAACAATAGCTTTCCTTAAACAATTAAAGTTGGAGGCCTACCTCAATCGGTGGTCGATGGAGTTCCGTTGCGCTGCTCCAGCTTCCGCTTCCTTCTCCTTAATGAGTGATCAACCTGAAACAAAGCAAAGGAAATACAACAAAGCACATAACCGGAAACAACAATGAACTATTTACTCACAAAGTCAAGAAGTCATGAGCTATCAAGTAAATTACATACAAGACATAGGAAAACATCATTGATTGCATTAATAATGAAATAAGAGTCAACTTACAACCAAATTCTTGACGTCACAAGCCTTCTCAGAAGGGTCCAGCCAGCACGTTCTTCAAGAATTCACTCTTTGGAGATGGATCTCCCAACATACAAGAGCTCTCTCACTCTTAAGCTTTACACAAGATTAAGGGCACTTCACAAACTTCCACAAGCTATCAAAAGTCCAACACTTGCCACACTCACACCAGCTATCCAGCAAACTCACAAAACACTAACAGTACTCCTCAACTAGCCAACTATCAGAAACTAGCAATGCATAGCAATGGTGAGAGTTTAAATAGGGGAAGGAGTCTCCATGAAAGGTGGAATAGTGAGCTTATCCCAAACGAAGGTAGCACAATTGATGGAACTGCCACACCAGGGAGGGAAGGGCGACATAAACAACGCCAACAACCAAGTCTGGAGTCATCTGGAAGGCTGACTGTTGGAACAAATTCGCCCAATCAAGATCATCGCGGGCACATAACTGGGGTTCATCGCTGACATTGCTAGTGATCAGTACAGCTAGTTAGATCATCGCTGAAGGAAACACATAGCCCTGTGCTGGTGCTTAAAATTGGGCCATCGTGGGTGTTAACACCCAGGTTGTCCTCCTTGACTCACAAGAGGATACGGCCGGGGTAACCACTAACCAAACTTTGGGCTGCAGCTTCTAGCCCAGCTGCAGTCAGAGAGGGCTCTCTCTATTGGGTTTATCACTGCTTTCAGTGAGGATCTTAGGCTAGTTGTGAGTTGAGTTTTTGGGTTGTTTTTGTGTATTTGGTTGGGAGGATGCTTCTGTTTTTTCTGAAATATATCAACAGATAATTAATCCATTGGGCAATGGGGTCTAGGAGTGTTTCTCTTGAAATCTTGATTCAGGTGAGGGGAAAAAGCTAGGGCCTGTGTGCATTTCATGGGACAAAATGTGAAATTTTGATTGTGATACATATACAACTAGTAATGAACAATGAAGATTTCGTTACTTTAGGTCGTATATTTGTGGAAAAGGCATGTCATCTAAGAGCAATCACTTGAATTCTTAAAACAACATTGCACAGTCATGGGGTGGTTTAAAGGCAGCATTCAAGAATTACACTTTAAACGTTTTTAGAAGAAGAAAAACATACGAGGCAGTTCAGATTGAGCTCAGGGTAGTGAATAACTAAATCCTGGAGCTATTCTTTTTCTTTACTGTCTAGAGTTTTGAACACAGAGA
>APFE031196401.1:28527-40010 GCA_000404065.3 Pinus taeda | reverse complement strand
TTTGTTTCATTTTAAGAAAGTTCACATATATTTAAAAATTTATTTCATTTTAAGAAATGTGAAATATGTTATTTATAGATATATATAATTGTGTTGAGAGGTGTTTTATAATTTAGTATGGAGAAGATGTGTAGGTGTTAGATATGTAAGTACTAGTTGGAAAGTTTTAGATGTTAGATGTGTAAGAGTTAAGTATGTAAATATTTTTTAAATGTTGAGCTCATAAGTGTACATATGTTATGTAAATATTTTGATTGTCAAATTATTAAAATAATATAATATTTAAAAATAATTGAAATTAAAAATAGTAAATTCTACATGTTTCTTGGGTTTCATTTTTCAAAACCCCATGGTTTTCCCGATGTATATTCTCTAATGTGAAAATTACATTAAAAATAACATTAAAATAAAAGTTAATAAATTAATATATAATATATATAATATATATATTATTGACAATTTAGAGAAGAATATAATAAGAAAACATCTGTGTAAAATGCAAAAAAAAATCCATCCATAATTACTATTTATCAATATATATATATTATTATATATTATATATATATATAGAAATAAAATAGTAAATATATGGATGGATTTTTTTTGATTTTTACAAACAGATGTTTTTCTTATTATCATTCTTCTAATTGTTCAAATTACATTAAAAAAAAATAGATAATAATAATAATAATTGTGATAAAATAGTAAATTTACTGATTGAAGATTTTGGGCTCTAGGTTTTCACAACTCATGGTTTTTCCCATGATATTCTTCTCTAATGTAGCCTATTTAAAGGTATTTTTTGTTAATGTGAAACATTCATTGCAATAGAAGCTTTTAGCTAGATTAAACCCAATACTAATTTTCACCACAAATATCATAACCCTAAGCAATTTTCATATCCGATTTGGCAAAGAAAACCACTCAATAAAGGCACATTACATGAAGAATTTATAGCTTTACGGATGCATGTTTCGATGTATTACTTGGGAAAAACAACCTTGCTCACTCTTTTACATAGCCTTCAAAGATTAGATTCTTCGAAGTTGTTTGGTATGTTATTCATTTTATTTCATATGTTTGAAATTTTACTTTTGAGTTTGTTTAGAAAAATGAGCCAAAAAAAAAAAAAATCTCGCACATACAATCCTACATTTTGTTTATATCAAATAATAACATTAAAAATAAAATTAAACTAGGGATAGTTAATATCCTCTAGTCTTGCAAAGACAGAGGTATAAATTCTTATTGGGTTTTATGATATAAGCAGCTTATTTGGTTTTACTACCTACCAACAAAGCTTCAAGTATATTTTCTTAACTACCAACCTTATATTATATCAAACCAACCTAGATCCATATTAACTCCGGATCTATTAAGCATTGAGAGGGATCAAGTTTCTCCAAGTGCAAACATTTTCTCAAGTTTGGCACTAAAAAAAGAAGTTTGCACCATGAAAGATTTGATCCATCTAAACACTTAATAAATTCAGAGTTAAGATGAATATAGATTGGTTTTAAGACAAGATAAAAAGCCTTGAGTTGATTAGATGATCTATCAAAATTTTCTTAAGTGTTTGAATTTTTTTATTAAAGATTATTAATGAATTATAAAGTTTTAAAAAATGTTAACTTCTTGTATTTCTACTTTTCATTGCATCAAATATAAAAGATGATAATTTAGTTTATTTTCATCCCTACATATTTAACACATACCTATTTCCTTTTGTACCTGTATTTATAAAATTATTTCAAAATTAATAACAATGGGATTGAAGAATTATTGTTTGATATAGTGAAGAGTTTGGTTTATTGATACATAATAGCCTAGAAAGGTTTATTTCTTTGATAATGAAGTTAGACAATAACTTAGTTTATTTTCATTATTACAAATTTAGCACATACCTATTTCCTGTTGTAGTTTTATAAAATTATTTCAAAATTGATAACATAAAAGACAATAATTTAGTTTATTTTCATCACTACATATTTAACACATACCTATTTCCTTTTGTACTTGTATTTATAAAATTATTTCAAAATTGATAAAAATGTGATGGAAAATTTATTGTTTGACATAGTGAAGAGTTTGGTTTATGTTAAAGAATCCAGGGAATTCAAGTTTAATAAGATTCTTCTCACGAAGATAACTCTTTATGAGGTACTTTTTACTTTTCTTATTAGCACAAATTTCTCTTGTTCTTATTAGAGTGTGTTTTTCTTACTTCATCAAATAGTTATCAAAACAAAATGAGACAATAACACAAGATGTTGGCTTTCTTCCAGGGTCAAAACCTCTCACTCTTTGAGAGGAAAACCCACACAAAATTATTCTTATAGAGATTCCAATTGACAAATACCAAGACCATGACCCTTGACCTATTTAGCCACTTCAAGACCAAGACACCAATCCTCTTCTTTTTCACCATTGAGATCATCATCATTGTTGCACCATTGGGGCCATCACTAGTGCACCACCAAAATCTCCATTATTGCTGCAACACCATTGTTGCACCTTCACCGAATTCTTCATCATAACAACTGGATCATTGTTGCTTCTTCACTGAGATCTTCACCTTTATGACTATGTCTCCTTCAAGATCGAGATCATAACTATGCTAAGATCATGATTGCACCTTGAAGTATGTCAATATTGTGTGTGCTATATCGAGATCATAATTGAGATCTTGACTGCATCTGGAGGTATGCTAAGATAGAGTGTTCTCTCCCTACAATGAGATCATTCGTGTCACAGTTATTCCAATATTGTACCTCTGTGGTACCCATCCGAAAGTGTCTCACTTTTTTTTTCCATCCAAAATTTCAGAGGTGTATATGCGAAGATCTCAGGCCTGTACCCATCCTAAAATCTCAGACTTTCTCTGTTGTACCCATCCGAAGTGACTTACTATTTTTCCATCTGAAATTGCAGTGACATATGTGAAGATCTCACTATAATTATCACCAACATTTCAAAGGTATGCCAAGATCCTAAACCTTCCCTTTTGCGCATACCCTAGCTAGGTATATATAGTTGTTTGTACTCCATATTTAGCTAACATGAACCAACGAATAGGTGTGTCATTTCAGGTGAGCCGACATGAGTGCATTTAATTCCTTTTGTAGGCCGACATTAAGATGATTGCGCCATTTTTTGGAGGGCTTTTCTAGACACTAGGTTGACTCATAAATATTTTACATATGCTCAAGAAGAGTTCTTCATGACATTGACTCTTTGAATCGATAATAAATCCTAAGGCTCTCAATGAGAGGCATTAATAGATAAACCTCTTTCTCATGAAACTCATGCAGCAAGGCATACCAAAATAATTTTATTTCTTTTATTTAATTATTTACAAGGATCATGTCATTATGAAGACTGAACCTAGTTACACTTTCTTCAACAGTTTATTGATACATAGTAGCACAAAAAGGTTTTCACTCAATAAAAACCAAAAATATGTTTCCTTTGATAATGAAGCCATATATTTTAAATATCTCTACCATATTTGAGGAAGATGATGTTATATCTAAGATTTAATGTTCAATTTATAAAATGGCTTATAAGTTAAATTTCCTTCGTCTTTATAGTTCTTTTGATTAATGGATTATCCTTAACATTTTTCATATTGATAATCCATGGAAAATTTTATGATGCTACTTCATATTGGATATGAATTTTTTTTTTTAATGGAATGGATAACATTTATATTATAACAACTAGTCACATGACTATAACTATTTACATGCTTTACTGATTTTCAAGTCTTGCAAATTTGAGATTGAGCACAGAGCCTCAATCCAAATCCTCAAGCGAGTTTCCCATGACACAAAAATTTCAGTCCCTTCCCAAATAATTTTTCAAAAAAACCCCAATATGCATACACACTTACATTCCATTTTTCACTATTTTTATTTTGATTTAGTTCAACTTCTTATTTTTCTTGGTGATTTTTTTCTTTTTTTCCCAACTTGAGTCCAAATCGCATTTTTTTACAAATTCCAGTGGGTCATTCTTCATCAAGTGCACATTGATATTATTGGAATATTCCTCATCCACCTGACATGTCCAAGAAGTTGCATTTTCAATTTTATTCCTTGGGTTTTCATTGGGGGTTTGTTTTCCACAAGGTTTTTCTTCTTTTCCACTTTCATTGCATTCGGAGAATCCTTACTGGTGTTTGAAGGATTCACATTGGCATGCATTTTTTCATGCTTGGATTATGTTGCCAAATATGTATTTCTTTGGCCTTATCTACTTACTTCTTATCTTCTAATTCGTTCTTATCCTAAAGCTCTTCCTCTTTGTATATTGTATAGTAATCACCTTGTACATTGTCCCACCATTTGGGCCTTTGGGATTTTTTCTCATATTTTCTATTCTGAGAATGATTTAGGTAGTTTTTAATTACATGTCCCATTTCAAGGAATGCTCTACACTTAAATGAAATATTCTCATAGTCGATCTTTTAGACCCAAACATTTTTTTGTGCTGCAAGATTGATCTTCACGGGAAAACCCTCGTTGAAGTCCATCTCCACACATATTTGGGCATAAGTAGTCTTGAAAAAGATAATGACAATAAAAATTTCCCAAAGTATTCCCAATAGAGGAAAGTGATGAAAGATTCCAAAAATGAAAGGGAAGGTTCATAAGCCTTACCCAAACTAGGGTTGTGGAGATTGATATTGTTACTAGATCAAAAGAGGGAGTCCATGGAAATATGAAGACACTAAAATTACCTCAAAACCATGGCCTAGGTTTGCAGATGGCTTTCTTGTCCTCTATATTATAAAAAACCACAACAAAAAAATCTCAAGCCATAGGGTAAATGTTCAGTTCATCCATCAAAAGGGGCTTCCATGTCTCATAGATCCATTTATGAAGATCAACTAGTTGTGGCCAGAACCCATTAAACCTATAAACCAAGTCATCCTATGAAAAATATTTTTCACAATAGAAAGTTTCCTCATCCACAAGAACATTAAAATAAGGAATTTCTTGAACCACCATAATACCATAACCAAAATTTCTGTGTATGAAGCCAAATGAGATCTAGCTTGACCAGAACCCATACCTACAAAAGAAACTATATTTTTCACCAACTCACAAGAATTCACAATTGAAGGAACTACAGTTGAAAAATGTAGCAAGAAAGCCTCTATTTGATTTTGCCTTGGTCAAATTGAGAAAATTCAAATTTCCACATCAACAGACAACTTAGGTGTAATTAACCTTTTTGACATGGCTTGTGTCACTTAGTTTACCTTGTAAATTTGACTTAGAGGAGTTGGAGTTCAGTTAAGCATGTGCGATTACTAATTTGTAGCAATCAAGGTTAGTTATTTCAAGTTGTTTTCAGTTAAACTAGTTCTAACTCTTGGAGGAACTAGTGGAATGTCAATTGTGAAGTGGGACTTTAGTCTAACTTAGTGATCATCTAGTTAATTGATCAATCATCACAAAATATCTAGTGCATGCATAGAATTCAATTTCCCCAGCTGTGGTGGAGATTCCAAGGTAGTGTGAAATCAATTGTAGACTAGTCTTGAGTGTACAGGTGTTGCATGTAGTCAGATGATCAACATTGGAAATTGTGCAATAATTTTGGAGGAAATTCCTAAATAAGAGGGGCCTAATTTCCTCAGGAATTGCACAAGGAAATAGGGACTCAAGTAGAGGCAAAATTTGACTAATTCTGGTTCAGATCTTCTCAGTGAATAGAGAGATAGGTTATTCACTTGCATGTTGTGCTAATTTGAGCAAAGAAATTGTAATACATCTCTATTCATCAAATTAATGCAAGCAGGCAAAGGGGTTTTTAGCATATTTCTTTCCCCTAGAAAAATACTATATGCATGTGTGTTATTTATCATTCCATGTTTCTGATTCATGTTCTAAATTGTGAATTGAATTCTGCAGATCAAGAGTAGGTTTGTGTTTTTTGATTTTGATTAAAATTCCATGAGTAGTTGCAAATATACACTATAATTTTTACATGGTATCAGAGCATGATTCACATTAAAACAAGAATTTCGAAGTTGTTTCTCTAGAGGATCGAATTTGAAATTCAGTGTAGCAGTATCTCTTCAAAGTTGGGAGAATGACCTTCAACGGGTTAAGACTTGAGTATGCCATGGAAGGTAGCTTGAATTTCATTTCATGGAAGGTTTGCACAGAGGCGATATTAGATGAAAATGGCTTGATAGAATACATCAAGATATATATTATAAAACCATAGGCATATGATGCAAAAAACCTTGGCCAATGGAAGAAATATGTAGCCAAGGCGAGGAGAGTAATCTTGGAGGGAGTACGAGATCACATTGTCTCAAATCGCCATTGGAAAAAAACTCCATTTGCAATGTGGAAAGAACTGATAGAATTGCTTGAGAATAGTAGTGACCACAGGAAGCTTTCACTCAAGGATAAACTTTGAAATATCAAGATGCAGAAAAATGATACTATCCCGCAGTATCTCAGTAGATTTACACAAGTTCGTGATAAACTTGTTGGGGTTGGTGTTAATGTTGCAGAAAGATGACTTAGTGACCCTAGCCCTTTTAGGCCTTCCCAAGATTTAGCATAGCTACCAAGATTCACTGAATGGGCAGGAGAAAATATCAAATTAGGAATTCTTATGGTTCGATTTGGTACAGGAGGAAATAAGGAAAATACCAGAGATGGAACTTCATCTAAGGATGAGGATGAACAAAATGTTACATTGGTTGGAAAGGGAAAGAAGGAAAAAGGGAATAAATCTCAAACCAAACTAGAATCCAGCCACAGGGGCAAGAAGAAATATTTGTCCAAATTAAATGCTTCAATTGTGATGAATTTGGGTACTATGCCATGAAGTGTCCACACAAAAAGTCGAACAAGAAGACCTTAGGAGGAGAAGTAGTTGAAGCTTTTGACTCACAGTTAGAGATTTACTTCACCATTATCACATACATGGATAACACAATGATGGGGAGTATGTGGTACTTCGACTTAAGTGCATCATTCCACATGACAAGGTGTAGATCATAGTTTTTCAGTGACATGGAGGAGAAAGATTTCCAGATGTACACCGAGTTGGGAGATGATGAAAGGTTCAATATGACTGATATTGGTACAATCACCTTTCAAAGGGAGTCGGGCTCCCCTCTTAGACTTAAGGATGTCATGTTCATTCCAGACCTAATGAAAAATCTCATCTCTGCTATAGTTTTGGAAGACCATAGTTATGATGTGATCTTCATCAAAGGGAAAGCATTCCTGAGACACATAGCCATGGGACGGGTGAACTAGATCAAGTTTCGTGTGAAGAGCCTATATAATATAGATGTGGAAGATTGTGTTGCATTAAGAAATAAGGCGGAGAAAGTGTAGAGCCGTGATGTCGCTTAACTTTAGGATAAAATAATTGGTCATTTACATCATGATGCCTTGAATATTATGCAACAAATAACTAATGGCCTCCATAAATGGGCACTTGAGAAGTGGGATATAAGCAAACTATGTACCTTGGAGAAGTATGCAAAATCCAAATTCCATGATCGAGACAACAAAGAACATGCAATATTGTAAAGGATCCACTCTGATGTCTGTGGGACTTTCTTGACATCCTCCACTATTAGACACAAATATTCTGTCATTTTTATTGATTACTTCTCAAGGAAGTATTAGATCTTCTTCTTGCACAAGAAAGACGAGACATTCTCCAAATTCGTAGAATTCAAGGCACTAGTTGAGAAAGAAATCAATAAGAAGGTGAAGGATCTCAAGAGAAAAAATGGAGGTGAGTATGTTTCAAATGAATTCAAAAATTTCAATGTGAAAGAAGGCATTTGAAGAGAGATGATAGCACCCCACAAGACACAACAGAATGAGGTGGATAAGAAAAATAACTAGATCATTACGGGAGTAGCGAGACCTATGTTACATGACCAAGGCATACCTATACATTTGTGCGTTGAGACATGCAACACAATAGTCTATTTACAGAACTAGAGTCCTCATCAGATTCTTGGTATGATTACATCGGAGGAGGCTTTCTTAGGGAGAAAGCGAGATGTGTCACACTTCAGGATTCTTGAAGCTTCTCTTTACTACCATGTCTCCAAAGAATCAAGGAAGAAGCTTGAGCTGACAACAGAGTTGGGGGTATTTGTGGGTTACACAGAAACTACTCATGACTACCATGTGTACTTACCTTCCATCAAAATGACAGTTGTGTGAAGGGATGTAAATTTTGATGAGTAGAAAGAGATGTGATGCTCTCTTGAGAGGGAGCTTCAGATCCCACCAAAAGAGGAGCTTTTAGCTACAAAGGAGAAGACTCAAGAAGTTGTGGAACAACCAAAAGTAGAGGAGCAGAGAGTGGATACATCCACTCAAGAAGAAACATCTAGAGAAGGCAAGGAAATATCAAAGGAAATTGATAGACTTATGCAGGATGCAAGGGAGAATGTGGGAGCTCCTTCACATTTGCACAGGTAGAGGAGGTCACCTAATCAATACACTAGCTACATGGATCTAATGACTGAGTTTATAGAGACTGAGCCATCCTATTTCGAGGAAGCAGTAAAGAAACTTGTATGGGTTGATGCAATGGTGGAGGAATACAAATCCATTGTAAATAACCATGTTTTGGAAATGGTCCCAAGATTGGCAGATAAATCAATTGTGAGTTCGAGATCGATCTTCAAGGTAAAGCATGCAACAGATGGAAGCATAGAGAAGTATAAGGCTAAATTTGTGGCCAAGGGGTACTATCAAGTTGAGGGAATTTACTATGATGAGAACTTTTCTCATGTAGTAAGGTACTCATCCATTAGATCAATTCTTGCAGTGGTTGTGCAGATGGGGTGGAAGGCCCACTATATGGATGTAAAGACAACATTTCTGAATGGGTTATTGAGGAGGAGGTGTACATCGAGAAACTAGAATGCTTTGAGACATTTTATGGGGAGTCTCATGTATGCAGACTCAAGCATTGTACGGTCTCAAACAAGCACCCCATGATTGGTACATGAGGATCAACAACTATCTCACTAGTTTGGGCTTCACCAAAAGTGAAGCGTATGCAAACTTCTATCACATCTTGGTAGAAGGAAAAATTGCTTATTATTGCCTAATATGTTGATGATTTAATTTTAACTAGTGATGAGAAATTGATCAAATCTTGCAAGGAGGACCTTGCAAGGGAATTTGAAATGAAGGACATGGGTCTCATGCACTACTTCCTTACGTTGCAAGTATCGCAAGGCAATGGGGAACTATTTGTGTATCAAGAAAAGTATGCAAATGTGATACTACAAATATTCTGCATGGAGAGTTGTAAACCCATGGAGACACCTCTAGTGACTAACTGGAGGAAGGAGGATGCCACTTCAGGTGAGGAAGTTGATGTTACCATTTATTGGCAGCTAGTGGGTTCATTGATGTTTCTTGTGAACACATGACCAAATATGTGCTATGCAGTCGACCAGTTGATCCAATCTATGGTTAGGCCAACCAAATTATATTGGAAGGAAACTAAGCATGTTTTACGATACCTCAAAGGCACTACCTAGTTTGGATTATGGTATAGACGGAAAGAGGGATTGAAGTTGTGTGGCTTCATAATGCATATTGGGTTGGGATTCCATCAAACTGAAAGAGTACATCACGTGGAATTTTCAGTGTTGGTTCTGTTGTTGTTTTCTGGTACAGTAGGAAGTAAAGATTTGTGGTGTTGAGCTTGGTAGAAGCATAATACATGGTTGCAAATCGAGTAGCATGTGAGGCAATATGGATGAGAAAGATACGTGTGGCACTATTTGGTCAGATGATGGATCCAACTATGACCTATTGTGATAATTAGATTTGCATTAAGCTCTCTGAAAATCCTGTATTGCACCATATAGATATCTAGTATACCATTCATGGGACTGTGTTCAGAGGCGGACAATGTTGCTACAATACATTTCGACAGAGAAGTAAGTTGTTAACATTTTGACAAAGGCTTTGTCAAGAGGGAAGTTCGAGCTCCACAGTTGCAGGATAGGGGTGGTTGGTAATCCCTTTCTTGCTGAGAGGGAGTGTTGAAAAATGCAATACGAAAGTCTCAATTTGATTTTTCCTTGGTCAAATTGAGAAAGTTTGAATTTCCACATCAGTAGACAACTTGGGTGCAGTTAACTTGTGTGACATGGGTTGTGTCACTCAGTTTACTTAGTAAATTTGAGTTACAGGAGTTGGAGTTCAGTTAAGCATGTGTGATTGCTAATTTGAAGCAATCAAGGTCAGTCATTTCAAGTTGTTTTCAGTTAAACTAGTTCTAATTGTTGGATGAACTAGTGGAAGGTTGGTTGTTTAGTGGGACTTCGGTCTAACTCATTGATCATACAATTAACTGATCAATAAGCCCAAAATAGCTAGTGCATGTAGAGAATTCAAGTTCCCCAGTGGTGGTGGAGATTCCAAGGTAGTGTAACATCGGTTGTAGACTAGTCTTGAGTATATAGGTGTTTCATGCAGTCAAATGATCAACCTTGGGAATTGCACAATCATTTTGGAGGAAATTCCTAAACCATAGGGGCCTAATTTCCTCAAGAATTGTCTAAGGAAATAGGATCTAAAGTAGTGACAAAAATTGACAAAGTCTAGGTCAGAGCTTCTTAGTGATCAGAGAGGTAGGTTATTTACTTGTAGGTTGTGCTCAATTGAGCAAAAAAATTGTAATACAACTCTATTCATTAGATTAATGCAAACATGCAAAGGGGTTTTTAGCAGATTGCTTTCCCATAGAAAAATATTGTATGCATGTGTGTTATTTCTCATTGCATGTTTGTGATCGATGTTCTAAATTATGAATTGAATTTCACAGAGCAGTAGAGTAGGTTTGTGTCTTGTGGTTTTGATTAAAATTTCATGAGAAATTGCAAATCTACATTATAATTTCTACAAGTACAAGAGAGATTTGCAAAAAAAGCATGCAAATAAAGTAAAGAATTGTCAGCTAAAAAAAACCTTAACCATTGCAAGGGTTTCCAAAGCTCCTTCCATAACTACGAAAAAAACATGTATATTTTAACATAATCTCAATAAAAATAAATTTTACAAATTAGACTTACATAATTTTCTTTTTAGTTGAGAGAATTTCGATTATTAAATCAATTTTCTCTTGAAAGATTAAGAAATCAATTTAAATTCAAACGAATTTTGACATCAAGTATTACATTGGAAATGAAAAAATAATGTTTAGTTAGTAAAAGATTATTAAATTAAAAATTGGATACATAACTAAAAATGTAAAATTAAATCCAAAATTTATATATTTATTGTAAACCTAACAAATAAATAATGATATAAAAATGTTTTAAAACATTATATATATGATGAATTAAAATTTAAACATTTAAATTTTATTATTAATTTTTCTTTGTGTACATATAAATCTGAAGAAAAAATTATATTTGCTATAGGCTTCATTTGCATTGCATAGAGTGATATTAT
>APFE031196401.1:12106-28099 GCA_000404065.3 Pinus taeda | reverse complement strand
TTTATAGAAAAAAATAATTAAATTACATTTATTTTTCTATTATTTACTAGTTTAGATTTATCTTAATCTCGGATCTATCAAAAGTCGAGAGGGAATAAATCTCTCGAGGTGTAAACTTTTTTTTTTTGAGTGTAAAAGTTGAGGAAAGGTTTGCATGTCGAGAGATTTGATCCCTCTCGATGCTTGGTAGATCTGGATTTAAGATAGATCTAGGTTGTTTCTTAAATATAATGACGATTTAGAAAAATATCCAACATTTTCAACTCTCATGGTTGCCATAACCCTACAATTGACCCTAATCCTAATTAATTAACCCTAACATTGAACTAATTGTCACATACAATAGCGAAGCACATCTTTCATTAACTCTACACCTCCATGTCTTGCATGAAGGATGAAATGCCTACTATTTTCCATGTGTTCTTCACTACCAATGGTTTAGGAGTTTCTTGGCTAGGTAGTTGGTTGATTCTGCAAGTTCTAATCAGTGTATCTATAGGAGCTACGGGACTGAAGTGCTTTAGATCACAATGTGGAGAAAGTTAGGTAACCATTGCACCTCCATGGTGAAGTTTTTCATTTAAGAGGAGTTATCATTATCATCCTTGGATGAGGATAATCCATATAGAGAAGTAGATATGAGTGATGGAGATGGAAATACAGGTTTCCCTAGAATGCATAAAAGAAGAATTTCAAGCATAGATTGTAGTTCATGCTCACAATCTCCCTTATTAATGAGAGATTCAATCAAATTTGGATATCTAAGAGGTAAAATGAATGCCATATCCCTTTGGGAGTTGGTTAATGAAGTTTTTGGTGTTGATAGCTTTTGCAACACTAATTTTGTGTTAAATCTGGTTTGAAAACTCCGTGTTAAATCCTTGAGTTTAGTTTTCCCTCAAGGCATCAATATTTGGCTTGGGAGTGCCCATATATGGGAACAACTGCAACATAGTTGAGCCTACTATTGGGTGGAGAGTGGGTCACCCTTCTTCAGTTCCAGATTGCAAAATATTTGATTCAAGGCAAGTATCTCTTATGCATTATTATTTAATTTCTCTTTTCAAAATTTTCATATGTACATACATTTAGCCTTTAGCAAATTTATCAGGGTTGTAGTTGTTATACTATTTGGTTCTATATATTTGTATGTATTAAATTTTGTAACAACAATGGTTGAGGAAGACATGCTTCCTAAATTATTATTTATACATGTCATGTGTGGAATTTCTACTATTACTTTTCTTTTGGGAGGTTCAAGAAACTGAAATTTGGACCATAGTGAGGGGAAATCTGCTTAATCCTCTTGTATAATTTTCAAATATTTGATTGCAAAGTTTTAGGAAATATGACCATAGAAATTTTGGATTCCTAAATGCATCTTTAAACAAGTCATGTTGGAATTTCTTCTATAACTTTTCTTATAGAAGGTTCCAAGAGATTAAAATTAGACCATACTAAGGGGAAATCTGACTGATTATCTGTGCAACTTTAAGATCTTGGGTCGAGATATTTTAGGATATATTATCATAGGAATTTGAGCTTCCTGTATTATGCTAAAAGCATGCATCAAACATGTCATGTTGCCACTTCTACTATAACTTTTCATCTAGGAGGTTCTATAGGCTAAAATTAGACCATAGTGAGGGGAATTACTAATGATAATTTAGTTAAGGTTTCTGAACTTGGACTACTATAATTTAGGATATATTCCCCAAGGAAGTTGTTATATTAGCTTGCATGCAAAGTTTTTGAAGAAATGCCTAAATGGTTTAATGATTAATTGCATACAAATTGTTTGATGAAATGTCCCAATGAAAATGTTGTTTTATGGATGGGGATAATATTGTTATATGTTAGCATTGTTGTATGATAGTACTCTTGTAGCTAATCTATACCTATTTGCATGTAAATCATTTGAAGAAATGTGTTAAAGTTATTTTATTACAATTTACATACAAATTATTTGATAAAACACCTCAATGAAAAAAATCAAAAGTTGCATTATTGAGTGGTATATTTCAGTTAGTATGCTACGAATGGAATCGTTGTGATGTTTCTGATTTAGTTTTCATATAAAATGTTTGAAAAAAAGTATACAAGAAAAATACTACTTAATTAGTTGTATACAAAGTATTTGAAGAAAAGTTTACATCTAAAATGTTTGACAAAATGTACAAGAGATGAAAATCAAGTTTTTGCAAGTGTGGATAGGATAAACATAGTTTGGGCATGGGAAAAAATGGTATCAAAACTTATATTTAAGCTTGTGAAAAATAAAGAAATTTGATACCCCATATTCTTAATCAAGCATTAAGGCACTCAGTATGTTACAAAGTAGTATTAGAGCTTAGCGTCAAGCTAGTAAAAAGAAAAGGAGAATTTTGGGTACCCCATAACCTTTGTATATCATTGAGGAAACTGTGTATGTGACAAAGTGGTACAAGAGCATGGACCTGGATGGGATCAAGAATATATGAAATGGGAGCTATGATATTATGTGACAAAGTGATATCAGAGCACGGTTCAACGTGAGACCTCGATGGGCTCAAGAATATATGAAGTGGGAGCTTTGATACTATGTTACAAAGTAGTACAACAACCAAGGTTTAGCATTAAACTTGGATGGGCTCTAGTATGGGAAAGAATTTAACTTTTAAATTAATATCTATGCATGGATGTGTACTTTTGCGAAATTATTTTGTTGTATATGTGAATAGAATGATGTTACTTGAATATTGACTTGAGTTTGATGTATGAAGATAAACATGCAAGATGCTAACTAGTTTTCCTAAAGATGGCCAACAAAATTGAAGTTTTTTATGATTGAGTGATTCGGCCATAACTATGAGGGGGGAATCTCTTAATTTATATCTTAATAGTTTTAATATTTGTATGTAATGTTTTGATATGTTATCATATGTTGATGAATAATAACATAGGCATGATAAAAATGAAAGAGATGAAATATTTCAAAGATGCATGTCCATTGAATATATATATATATATATATATAATTATATGCCAGATGTATGAAGATATGCAAGGTGCATACATTAATGGATGTGCATGCATATATACTCGGAGTAGTTTGTTGGCATAACATGATTCAGATGACTAATAATGGTTACTGGTGATGATGTAACTGAGAACATGTTGAAAGCATGATTGGATAAGAAAATTTCTTTGTGGTGTCATGTCCTAGCGTGAGAATGACCCACTATTATAAAAACATAGGAGCAACAGAGCCTATGGATTAGAGAAATTCAGAATTAATATGCACATGAACGCAAATGGGAGGGTTCCTCTTGAACTATTTAGAATGATTTTGAAATGTTAAGATTTTTATATACCATAGGAAAGGCTCTAATTAAATTTTGTGCATATGATAGTATGTTAAGTGCCCTTGCTACAATAAATGTAAAGGGAATATTTTTAATAGGTAAAATCAATTTGTACACTGAGATTTAAAACACCATAAAAATTATAAGGTTTGATTTGTTACAAATATCTAAATATATAATTGACATACTAAAATAGAAAATTAATAAGATTGTAGTGGTTGTTGAATTGAGATGTTATACCTCATGCATAAATTAATGGACTAAAAATGGATGTGTGAATGAATGACATGGAATGTGTGCAAGTATGGCACATGCATGAAAATATATACATGTTTGGGTGCATGATTGAAGGAATTGTTTGAATGCATGAATTGGATACATAGTGGCTTGTTGAGTGTTGCAACATCAAGTATGCTAAGGTAGTCACATGAGAATGGACCTCAGGGAAATTCTATTGAGGGGGAACAATTATGAATGGAAGACAATGATAGCATATGCAGGTCAACAAAATCATAGATGGTTCTAGTTGGTCTTATTACAAATATTTTAGTAGAGAATGAATGTTGATGGTAGCCAAGTAAGTAGGGAAAACAACATGTGAAGCTAGAAATGTAAAGGAATTGGGTAAGAATTCCTTTTAGCTAAATCTGATATATTTTGTTTATTCAGTTTAATGTATGTATTGCATGGATTCCCAAGAAGGGGTATGATTAAGGCAATGATTTTTCAGCACATAAGGATTTAGTAAAATTTTATTAATATGTGCATGCATTGAGTTTCCATGTTGAATGGAAATTAAATAAATGAATAGTACACTCATGAGATAAAATATGTTTCATAATGCATTGAGAGATTGCATGAAAATGTGAGAGGTATGAAGTAAATGTAGGGATTATGTGTTCATGAGTCCATGAGTATTGTTCCAATAGTTTCTAAGCTTAATACAAGTGATTCCATCATATAATGCTGAGTTTATTGATAAATAACATGTAGTTGAAGGACTGATTTTTCATAATCAATGTTAGAATTGTATGGAATTGTTGATATATAAAAGCAAGTATGTCATTAATACCTAATGGGTTGTGATAAAGGAAAGAAGACTTCAGTGTATAAATATTACTAGAATTCTTGTGATGCATCCATGAATTACTATGATATGATTTGGTCATGACACTTATATTATAATTCATGGTGGTACATATGCTTGGTGCATCAAGTGTATGCATACTTGTTTGGAATAATCAATTGTACGAATGAATGTCATGAAAGGAAATACATTCTAATACTCCTAAGGAATTGTTGAGTAATGAAATGAGTGGTGTGAATCCCTCATCATTCAAAACAAAGTGGAAACTAATTAGTCATGAATATAGAGATATGTATCTTTGTGGAGAAGGTGGTTATTTAACTCTTAGTTTTGACCTTTTGGGTTGTTGGAATACATGTTTCATTGCATTATGAAATTCTTAGAATAATTCTAATGCAAATCCATAATGCAATGATAATTTCGTTTTAGTCTATCTAAAATGCATTGAAAGTGATATCATTATTATGTGTGTAATAATTTTGAAATTACTTCAAGGGATGTTTTTTTTTTTTTTTTTTTTTTTTTTTTTTGTGTATGAAAACTTAGCATTGTTTGGTTGAGTGAAAGTTTGGATTGCATGTAGAGTGTTGGAATGGGATATAATATAGAAGCCACTACGACATATAAAAATGTCACCACCTGCATTGTTTGGTTGAGTGAAAGTTTGGATTGCATGTAGAGTGTTGGAATGGGATGTAATATAGAAGCCACTACGACAGATTAAAATGTCACCACCTGCAAAGGAACCCAAAATCATAACTAAAAGTCTCATGTTTGACGTGAGATCTCGCTTTCGAATGAGGAAAATTTGGGTAATTAAAATTTTTGATTTGAAATTTTTTAGTATATCTCATGGGTATTGAATGTTGTGATATAGGTGAAATGAAGAAGCAATGAACTCAAGAATAAGGCCACTGATGACATTGTAACTATATTTCTCCTTCCCACCCCCTTGAAGTAATACCAACTAAATGGGAGGTATTATTATTAATTAACCCAACTTCCACGATCTCTTTATGAAGATGGGGTTACAAAATTCCTTCTCACCCAAAGTGTGTAGAACTCACTTTAGAAACAACATCACATTCATCTCATCAGGAGCTTTCCAATGATGTAAATTTTTCCTCAATCTGACTCATGGATTGAAATTTATGCCCATTTAAAGTTTGGGTCCCTTAATCCTTGCCACATCAGTAATGATCTTCCACGTTGTACCCTTGTGGTGTTTCCACCTCACACGAGATCCAACGTGGTGCACATCACATCATATCGCAAAAATTCCACCATGCCATCATGCCACACCAATAAAGGTTTTCTACTGCAAATGTCTATGGTGCAAAATGAATGCTTGCATTAGTCACTGGGAAATT
This sequence comes from Pinus taeda, assembly GCA_000404065.3. NCBI lineage: Eukaryota > Viridiplantae > Streptophyta > Pinopsida > Pinales > Pinaceae > Pinus > Pinus taeda. The sequence continues at coordinate 22,298 of APFE031196401.1, read as the reverse complement.
TATCATCTAGCACCTTCTCTTAGCCTGTGATCTCTATCAACTCGAAGACCATTTTTGTATGAAGGAATTGCAAACATTTTTTAGGAACCACTCTCCGCAATGACATGGCTCACAACCATATAACCCTTTATGTCAACACCAGGTGGCATCCCCACACCCACATGTCACCTTGCTGCCATGATAAAATATACTTCCACATCACGTGATCCAACTAAATCTTGTTGATGTCATGTTGACATTAGGGTGACACCATCCTACCATGTGACATCCTCTTGTGTGTCACGTGTCACTAAAAATAATGTGAATTGTCCATTCAAAAGGCTAGCTATACCTACACGTGCCACACCATTAGTGTACCATGTCTACAACTATTCTGCATCACTTGTCTATGTGGCCTTTCCCAACCTACTAGATTCTTCCACCTCAGCCTAAATTAGGTCTGATAGGGCTATTCCCCTTGGTGCAAAACAATGCTTCCCATTATTCAATGCATTTATTCCTTGGGACATGAATATATTCATCAAGTTTTTCAATCTCATGGAGACATAATTATGTTCCCTGGGATATACTTTCTCCCACTCTTAGATGTTAAATTTCCTATCCCATAGAGATAAATTGTTGTCTCCCATAACGTGCATCATCCTATCTCTTAGGACATACATTTCTATGTTTATTAACAGGAAGGAATTATGTCACACCCTGTGTCACTTGTAAACAGTTCCATCCCCCATAGTGATCTGACACAATATTTGGTGTGACCCACATGACCATAATTAGTTCTTAGGCAGGGTCATTAAGAAGAAAATTAGCCATCGATTAGTGATAATCCCTATGGGTTAATTAAGAATTCAACCCATGCAAATTTATTAACTTTTACACAATTTTAATGAATCCTATTCAACCCAAATACAAGCCTATTGGTTTGTGATGCCTAGGATATAAAATCTTAAGGAATTCAATGGTTATTCATAACCATCCTCAGTATAAAGAAATGCTTGGTACAATTATTAAAACATGTTTGAAAAACTTGTTTTCTCACTAGCATTCTTACATCATTCATGGACATACCACAATCCAATAAACTTATAAAAATTCCTTTCACCAAGCGCTAAGAAAAGCCAAGCGATGACTAATTCTACTCAACAATTTCAATACCAACCATAGTATACATACATATGTATGTATGTATGTATTTATATATGTATATATGTATGTATATGCATGTGTGTGTGTGTGTTTCATAAAATAGACTCCACACATAGAGGACTATTAGCTACATTGAATAAAATACATCACAATATGGAGACAATCAATAGTCTCAAGTAATTAATAACCATGAGCAAGCTAAACAATGGAGTCCACATCATTATACTAGTTAACTGAGCATATTAAGCATACATGCAACAATATGTAGCTTAGCTTGACATTTCTTAAAAGTTCCACCAACCTAAGAATCTATATATCACCTATTAATAATAGTATTGCTCAATAGATTTTACAAAGTTCTGATCTGAGCTCCCCTCATAAATACCAATGCTCCTCAAACCATCTTGTAGGTATATTTCTCAAAAGATATTTTTATACCTGCATCATCCATCTTACTTACATAAATTTGATTTTTGGCCAATCCTATAATGTATAGAAAATTGAGTCTTCTAATCCTTCCACATATCAACTTCAACTTGACTTTTCCTCATCCTATGATTTTAGTTTTCTTTTCATTACCTAGGAAGACATCACCACCATCATATATCTCATACTCCATTAGGATAATTTTGAGGGAAAAGATGGACATCCTAAGGAAAACAATAAAATAGTGGATAAAATAATAAAATAAGAGCTATGAAATTTTAAAGAAAAAGAAAGGAAACTACTTTTTTATTGTACTTTCAACTTATCTCCTTTTAGGTTTACTCAAATCTCGAGTGTATACAGTCGTTGGATGCAAGATTAAATTACACATCTAATGAGTACCCGCGCTGCTTAGTTTTGAGTAGACCCACATAAGAGAATAATTGAAAATACATGGAAAAAGTGTGTCCAATGCACGTTTTTCATGTATTTTTAATTTTTTTCAATGTGGATCAACTAAGAAGTGTGAAAATTGCATACTCGTTGGATATAAAAATTAATTCACATATAATGGGTATCTACACTTGACATTTGAGTAAATCTACAAGGAGATAAGCCAAAAATATATAATTAAAAAAAAAAAAATCTTCTTTTCCCTCCATAATATTCTCCCCTAGGGATGGCATCATCATCTTGAATTCTATTGGTTCTTTTAAAGTTAATTTTGTTAGGATGTTTTTTTCTTTTGAGGCCCATTTTTTACCTCAAATTTCCCCTAATGTGCAAAACCACTCCCTATAGGGAGTCATATGAAAGGACACACTGAAGTCATTCAACCATGCCTTGTGATCTTCATGTGTACTTGAAGATGCCAAGCACACATCCCCAACTTCATTTGAGGTGGTTTTCACTTCTACAAAAGGAGCATCATTATATCCCTTTCCTTTTTCAGTAGCTTTGGATCTATAATATTTCCTATAGTTCCCTTCATTTCCACATTTCTGGCATACCTTTACAAATTTTCCTAGGGATTTATATATCCCTCTATATTTAGATATCCCACTTGAGGGATTATTTATATTTCTGTTTTGATAGCATCCTCATACAGATAAGGAATCTCTATTCTAGCTCTCCATGTCTTTCTATCTCATCCTCTTTAACAACAAGGATGAGAATATTTCATCAAATTTTAAGGTAGTTGCATTACTACCTATGGAAACAACCAAACTATCCCACGAGTCAAACAAATAACATAATAAAACAATGCACTTATCCTCATCTGAAATCTTAATATCAATATATAATATCTTACTTACCACAATATTGAACGAATTCAGATGCTCCATCATTGAGTCTCCATCCTTCATCCTTAGGTTATATAACTTCTTCTATATGAACAATTTATTTAACAAGGACTTAGACTGATACAAAGTCCCTAACTTGTCCCACAAAGCTTTTGTTGTACCTTCTCCTAAAACATTTAGTAATACTTAATCTGAGACACACAACTGTGTGCTCTTTTCCTTCTGATCCAACTTGATCCAGTCTTTTGTCAACATTGTCGTTGGTTTAGTACCTAGATCCACAATGATCTACTTATCTTTATCCACCAAAATATCCTCTATATTTAGCTTCCAAAACTTGAAACTTAGTCTATTAAATTTATTGATCTCTATATTTGCAATGTTTGCCTCTCCCTTTCACCACAAGAATCGATCCTATAGATAGTCCACTGTAACAAAGCCTACCATAGGCCCAACCAGAACCCCTTAGCCACAAAGGTGTCCCCTTCAATCCAAAACTACTCTAATACCAAATGTGAGTTTTAAACTTGTACAAATAATACTTGCAAACAAATTCTTAAAACTAATAGAAAATATACAATGACAATCATAGAAAATATACATAAAGATCTTTCTCATACAACCAAAACCTAGGAAAACCAAATCGATTTTTCATTATATTTCTTTGCAATGTTACAATACATTATATACATGTTGTATAATTCATAAACACCCAATCCATTAACCCCAAATTATAATATAATCATAGTTCCTTTGACCATATCTACAAAACCATGGGCAAAACCACCATACACTCGAAAATCATGAATGAAAAAATGATTTTTTTTTTTTTGGGGGTTGCCCCAAACCCCATGAAAGTGAGATACCACGACCCTACAACCTGTCATAAAAGGGGGGAATGTTACACTTAATAAATACATATTGCATGTGGGTATATTCTTGCAAATAATATAACACATACCCAACATATTGAAGATCATTTAAATGAATTAACACGATCACCAATCAAATAAGTTTCGTAGGAGAAAATTTTGATGATGAGGTTAGGGTTATTTTGATTTTGAGCTCATTTCGAGAAAGATGGAATGGAATGGTCATGAGTATGAGTAATTTTGTCTCTAGTTCAAACATTTTAAGTTTTATAATTCCTTTGGTGTTATCCTTAGTGAGGAAATCTAATAGAAAATCATAGGTGATACATTGAGTAATGCTTCAACTATAGAGAACAGAGGAAGACAAAGAGAGAGAGGAAAGAGCCATATGAACGATGGATAATCTAAGAAGGAAAGATCAAAATCTAAAGAGAGGATGGAATGTTTCCATTGTGGGAAGAAAGGACACAACAAGGAAAATTGTTGGTCTTTATAAAATAAAAATAAAGAATGGAGATGGACAAAAGGATAATAGCAGGGAACAAAATGTCGCAAGTGATATGTTAGAAGATGCTTTAATCCTTTCAATATACTGAATTGTTGATTCTTATTTTATAGCCTCATGGGCTTCATTTCATGCCACACTTGATAGGAAATATTTTCAAGATTATGTTTAAGGTGATTTTGGATAGGTTTATTTGGGTGACGATGAACCATGTAAAATTGTGGGAAAAGTTAAGGTATGGATAAAATTATAGAATGGAAAGCAATGATTGTTAAAATAGTTAACACATGTTACTAATTTAAGAAGAAATATAATTTCAACAGGGAAGTTGGGAAGTGAATATTGTACAATCACATTTACAAGAAATTCATGGAAGGCCACTAGAGGATCTATGATAATAGAAAAATGAAAGAAGATAGGTTAGCCATATTTATGTACTAGTTTTGTTGGCATTTCTATTGCTTTAGATTCTACAAGAGAGGATACAAATTGTGACGTCACAGGCTCAGACACATGGGTGAAAAAGGGATGCACATTATCCATTAAAGGATATTATTTCCAGATTTGTAGAAGGTTGGTTTAGACTTCTGTGAGCATTATGTTTATGGAAAATAGAAAAGAGTAAGATTTATTAATGTTGGGAAGGAAAATATGAGTGAAAAGTTAGATATTGTGTATATAAATGTATGGGGACTAGCTCAAGTTTCATGTCTTGGTGTATCTTATTATTATATTACTTTTATTGATGATGCAACTAAGAAAACTTGGGTTTATTACATTAGAAAAAAAATCTAATGTCTTTGATACTTTTAATAAATGGAAAGATTTAGTTGAGAATGAGGCATGCAATAAATTAAAGTTTCTTAAATTAGATAATGGATGTGAATATTGCAACAAGGAATTTATAGTTACTATTCATACCATGGGATTTATAGAGATAAGATAGTTCTAGGAACACCACAAGGAAATGGTGTATCAAAAAGGGTGACTAGGAAAATCATGGAGTGTGCAAAGAGTATGTGACTGCAAGTAGGATTTCCCTTATATTTTTTCTTAGATGTTATTGATACTATTGTTTACTTAATGAATAGAGATCAACCTTTAGGTTCCTTAGATGGCGACATTATATAGAAGGCACGGATAGGTAAAAAGTGATTCTACTCATTTATGAAGACTTTTCATTGTAAAGCATTTGTCCATATTGATAGAGAAACTAGAACAAAGATTGTGGAGAAATCCAAGAAATGTACTTTTCTGGATATGGAGTTAATGATTTTGGATATTGCTTATGGGATTATGAAAATCACAAAATCATTAGGAGCAGAGATGTGGTATTAAATGAGGTCATGTGAAAATATCATTTACAGAAAAAGAAACAAGAAAAGGAAATCACATAATACATAATGTTTGATGAAATCGCATAAAAAGAAATTCCAAAGGTATCAGAAAATAAAAATGTTCAACGCAACAACAACAGGTACCTTAGACTCCTACAAGTGTTGTTATAAGGTCAACTAGGTTAAGTAGACCCCTTGAATGATACTCTCCTTCATTGTTCTATTTATTGTTGACTAATTCTCGTGAACCAAAATTATATTAAGAAGCAATGCAGGTAGAAACTAGAAAGAAATGGGAGAAATGAATGAACAAATAGATGGAATTTTTGGTACATAACCATTATTGGGATTTGTTCCTATTTCCTACAAGCAAAAAAGCATTGTCAAATAAATAGGTTCATAATTTGAAAGAAGAAGATGGAGGGAAAAAGAGGTGCAACGCCAAACTTGTTGTAAAGGGATTTGAAAAAAATAAAGTTATAAATTTTGATGAAATATTTTCTCTTGTCGTCATAATGACTTCAATTAGAACTATTTTAATTTTTGTGGTAGTAGAAGATTTACATATTGTGTAGTGATGTAAAGACAACTTTTCTCCATGGGGACTTGAAGGAAGATATTTATATGCAATAGCCACAACAATATAAGGTCAAAGGGAAAGAAAACTTATTGTGTATACAAAATAAGAGTTGGTGTGGTTTAAAGAAAGCCCCAAGGTAGTGGTATTTGAAGTTTGACAGCTTATGAAAAAATAAGGATTTTAACCAATATGATTATTTTAAGAAACTAGATAATGACAGTTATAATATCTTGTTCTTGTATGTAGATGACATGATTGTTGTAGGGTATAACATGTAGGATATAAAGGTGCTCAAAAGAAAATTAGCTAGTTCATTTTCTATGAAGGATTTGGGTGTCATAAAGCGAAATCCTTGGTAAGAAAATAAAAATAAACATGAAAAAAAATAAATGAACATTGTCTTGTAGTGAGTAAAAATAAAAGGTGTTGTAAATATTTAAAATGCAACATGCAAAACTAGTTATTACACCTTTGGCTAACCACTTCAAATTAACTATAAGGAGATGTGTCACAAGACACAAGATGAAATAGACTTCATGTCCAAGGTTCCATATTCATAAGTAATTGGTAGCTTGATGTATGTAATGATGTTCACAAGGACACATATTACACTTACAATGGGATTCATGAGCAAGTATATGAATAATCTAGGTAAAGAGCATTGGAAGGAAGAATAGTGGATTATCAAGTATTTGAGAGGTACTACTATTCAAGAATTATGCTTTGGAGGATCAACAATTTTTCTCCAGGAATATTTTGACTCATTTATGGAAGGTGATATAGATACTAGGAGCACCATAGCGTATGATTTTTCTATAGGTTGAACAACAATAGGTTGGATTTCGAATTGAAAAGGATTGATGCACTTTCAATAGTAGAAGCAAAGTATTTTTCTACTATAAAGGCTAGTAAAGAGATGATTTGGTTATAGAGGTTCATGGAGATTATAGCGATATTGATAGTTCCATTCATCTTGCAAAGAACTCAACCTTTCATTCAAGACTAAGCATATGCGACTCATGTACCATTTCATATGATAAATTTTGGAAGAGGGATAGTTGAAATTAGAAATGATACATACTAGCCGAAATCATGTAGACATGTTAATGAAGGTAGTGATCGAGGAGAAACTAACTTTCTACTTAGTTTCAATTAGTATTCAAGCATGATGATGAAGGTGAGAAACTAGTTAGGTCTAAAGTTAAAGCTTCGTCCATCAAGTGCAATAGCAGTGGAGTTGTTGTAATTAGTCTTCAAGTGGAAGATTATTGGATATGGAGTCTAATTATTTTCCTGATTCATATCTCTTGTTTTCTACCCACGTTTGGACCTTAGTTCCTAGTGGGGGGTGTAGGGGGATTTCCTCACTACTACTTTCGCTAAGGGGTTTGGGGGAGGGAGGGAATGAAAATTATTTAGATCCCCCTTTGGTGGGGCTTTGGGACTAGTTCCCCTAAAGATTTTTTTTGGAAAAAAAATCCTTGAAAAATATTGTACTTTCATAAGTCAATTTGGATTGTTCATCATTAGATCACAAATTTGATGGTAGATGTCATGTGATGGTTTTTTTTCCCTAGAAGGAAACTCTATTTTTTTTATGAGGAATTATTGTATTGCATGTGTGTATTATTAAGATATCATTGTAATTGAGAGAAAGGAGAGAGGGAGAGAGAGAGAGAGAGAGAGAGAGAGAAGAGGAGGTTGCATGGTGTGTTGTAGGTTGTAATCCCTTCAATTTTCTAAATGAAAAAAAAGGAAAGACTAGTTATTTCTTTGTGGATGTAGCCCAAATCAGGTGAACCATGTATACTGGTCTCCTTTGTACACAGGGGATTGATTGTGGGAGCAATACCATACCACGTGGGTTCGTAAGGGGTAAAGGGTTGTTATATTGGTAGGTCTAAAAAATGGAGCTCAAAGTTAATGAAAAAATATAAAGGGGTATACAAAATGTTAATATAAAAATGGATACCTACAATATTTAATGAAAGTAGGGATTTTTAAATTGGGAAGGTGTATTGGGTTCTTATTGGTAGGGGGTTAAATAATGTGATTTTTAGAGGTATTTTCCAATATGTAGTCAAATTAAAGATATTTTCAGCATGCCATGAATGCACGTGACATATCAAAGCTTCATTGAGTGCAGGCCCCTTGCCTTTGTATTGTTTCATTCTCTATTTTATTTTTATTGCTCTGTGATTTTATTCCTAACATCTGAAAGTGCACGTATGTGCTTTTGAAAATGCATGCATCTTTTAGGAATACACACTTTCAAGAACAAAAATGCACTTTTTAGAACAAACACATTCTTGAAAACTCCAAGATGGAAAACATGTAAAGTGGTGCAAGGAACAATAAGACTATAATATTAGGAACATGCATATTTCTTAAAATATGTACTCATTCTTATGTGAATATATCCCTCTTTAAATTATAAAAATAAAATACTAAAAAAACTCACAAACTTAGCAACCATAATTATTATAAATTTCAAAAAATAAGCCTAAAACATTTATTAAAATTAAATTTGAGTAGAAAATATTCCTACCTCATTTACTAGCCAACCTAAATTATTTACTAACCAACGTAAATGATTTAGGGTTGAATGAAAATTCTTAAAACACTGATTAAAAAACAAATAATCCCTTTTTAATTAATATATTAAGTTAGAACAATCTAATTTGCACTTATACTTAAAATAATAGTTTTATGAAAAAAAAAATTAGAAAAATGATAATTACATCATAAACACTGTATTATGATGAAGTGGAATCATTTTAAATGTGTTGAGTTTAATATTTATTAATAACATTTTTTATAAACTATTTAATTATTAAGATATATTAAAAAAAAAATAATTATTAAAAATTAAATATTTATATAAGCAAAACCAATTAGACATATTCAGATTACTGATTATTTTAACTTAATATGTTAAAATAAGGTATTTATGCAAATTGAACCTACCATCTTTGATAATATAGAAGCAAATTTTGGATGTACAACCTTTCCTGATATAATTTTCAATCATTAAAGCATGAAAAGATTTATACGCTTATGAAGCTTAAGGTTTCAAGTGCATGTACAATGATGGTATTTATCCCAGATTAAATCCTCAGGAACCTCTGTCCTTGTATTATATTTCCTTAGAAAATTTATAGGGCCTTAATACCTAGTTAATCTTTTTGAAAAATGGTAGATGTTTAGCAAATTGGACATAGCACTTTTCATGATAGAATTCTCTGTGATTAAAGCATGAAAATATTCGGGAAACTATGTTCATGTCTCGTATTATATCTCCTAAAACCTATAGAGGCTCAATATCTGGTTAATTTTTAATACCTAGTTAATTGTTAGAAATATGGTAGATGTTTGGGTTCATCTTACACCTCTAGATTCTCAAGTTATTTTGTCAAATTTGAAACGAAATACTATTACAATGTTACACCTTTAGAATCTCTAAATTATTTTGTCAGATCTGAAATGAAATGTTATTACAGTAAATGACACATACATATGTCTCTTTCTTTCCCAGGGCGGTGTGGCTTTTCCCCATGGAGATGTTTTATGAATACAAAGTCGATGGTGTCATTTGTGGCGAAGGTTATTTTGAGATTTTTCAAGACATTCCGCCATTTTTAGAAATTCAGTTTTTTCCAAAAATTTTGTACTTTATTTGTCTAATTCTAAGTCTGTTTTGTTATGTTTTTGTTCTCAGTGTGAGTAATCTTTTTCATAGTCTTATTCTAATGTTCTGATAGCATATCAGTGTTCAGATTTTGTTCATATTCTGGAGTTTACAATCCAACTTGCACAAGACCTACAATAAACCTATGCTAATATAAAACAATCTTCACTTCATGTTTCTTTTGTTTTTCTTCCTTAAAAAAATGACACATCAGATAATTACAATGAATAATTTTAGCTATATTCTAATTAACTATAGATAATTACAATGAATAATTTTAGCTATATTCTAATTAACTATAGAAACAAGTCAAAAAGAATTGTGCACCCATCGA
>APFE031196384.1:0-13318 GCA_000404065.3 Pinus taeda | reverse complement strand
TCCCTAATTTTTTTGTATTAAGATTTGTAATATAGCAAGTTGTGGGTTAAAAATTATCTTTTGTACTAGCTAATTCACTATTGTATGTTCTTTGTAGTGAAAAGTGCTTATCTTGTGGCATTTGAGTGTGTTTGTGATCGTGATCTTAGACTCAAACATGATCGCTAGTGTCATAGAAAAATCAACGCTATGGTCCCTAGATGGCGTTGTAAAAGATTGGAATTATGGCATAAAAAATTGGAGTTGCATCCATTTTTATGTATACAACTAGTCTTCCATATTTTTATCTTAAATAAGGTACTCAATGAAAATATCCCAATTCATATTACTTTAGTAGATATTAATGAAGAAGAGAAAATCATATTAGAAGCAAAAACAATCTTTGGGTAAAGGATGAAGAAACTACGAAATCGGATAGTTATTGAATTCCTCATCAAGTGGAAGAACATATTAGTAGATGAGGTGGCATGGTAATATGAGTTCTTCATGCATAAGCATCCACAGTTAATCAAGTTTTGTAGGCAACACTTTTTTGAAGATGAGAGTATGTTAAGCCATAGATATTGTATTATTATATTAATACTGTCCTTATTGGCTTCTAGACACTTTTATTTAATTGTACCCAATGTCACCTATATATACCAAGGATACCGAGTTTTAGAGAGCATATCAACTTGTACATTGGTTATATTGCAGAAGGAGGTTTCCCTTTTAAATAGGGTTCAAAATCATTCTTATCTTTCACTCTCAAGTAATTAAGCTACTTATTTTTCTCTTTTTCTGTCACTTGGGTGTTTCGATGCATAACATTGATTCATCAAACTTGTAAATATTTCTAGAGCATTGGTCATCCCAAAAGGTACCGCCACAAATTCATAGTATCCAAACCAAGTTTAAAATTTTTCCTTTGCAATATCTTCTCCCTTATTTTTCAATCTAGATATCAAAGACCGTTATATATCAATTTCAGAAAATACCATGACTTCTTTAATTCAATCAAAATATCATCAATTTGAGGTAAGGTGTATTCATTTTTAATTGTGTTTGCATTTACCTACTTGTATTCAATGCAATGCCTCTAAGGCACATATTTATTTCATATAAAAATCACGAGTTCTCCCCAATTTTATATACTAGGTTAAATCAACCCTTCAATATATTTTGAAGTTGCATGTGTAAATCCTACAATTCTAGAATAATCATACAATATAGAGGCTTGGAAATAGCTTATATTCGTGGTTTAAGTTCAATAGTAAATTATATCTCACGTTTTAGTGGTAGTCTAGCTAAATCTTCTAGAAATGCATCAAGAAACTCTAACAATATGTGATGATGTTATATATCTTTTGAGTATTTATTCTAGTTCATAGCCACTACTACATGCATAAAACAATCTTGTCTAACACTCTTTTTCAGTTGTAAGGCTGAAAATAATCTTAGAGTTTCTTCCCTCTTGGTTCCTACCAAGATTCTCCTTTTCCCTAAATCATCTACAAATTAAAGTAACTTACCTTTCATTTATAGAGTTATTTCATGAGCTCCCAACCAATCCATAAGAATTATAAGATATGATCCCAAGGTGCTAATGTAGCAACCCAAGTGAAAATTCCATGTAAATAAAGTTAATAAAGGCATAATAATAACCGATTATGGCACAATTATTCCAGGTTGAATGTTGGGAAAAAACATCCTAATGAGGTTGTTCATTTTGTTTATTATGGCCAAGGAAATTGGCAAAGGCAATGGCAAAGGATTTGGAAAGGAAAAATGGAATTTTTGGCAATTTATTTATGAAAATAATGGAAATTAGGATAAAATGAAAGTGAAAGGCTATAGATTGCATGTGAGGAGGAAAATTCATAAAAATAATGGGAAAATGAAGAAAATAGAGGCCACATTAATAAAATGGCTTATGAGGATCAGTTGGTAGTTTTTTGTCAGTTCAGTTTTGGATCTCTCTCTCTCTCTCTCTCTCACACACACACACACACACACACACTCTCGGACACTTAGAGTTTTCTTGGAACACTTCAACATTGGATTAAGAAAGGAGAAGAGGAAGCAAAGCTCAAGCAACGAAAGAAGGATTAGGCAGCTAAAACGGGTTTAGTTGCAGGGATTCATTTGCATGTGTGATTTCCTTGCTAGATTTGGCATGCATGGTTATCTATGTGTGTTCTTGGTTATATTTTTTTCATTTCCAAGGAATTTTCTAGGTGTGGCAGTGCTCTTCGGCCTTTCCTTTCCATTTCTGGTTAGCCTTGAGGTGATGGGTTCTCATGTTTTGGTGGAGTTGGGTTGTTGGATGGATTTGAAGGTGATTGAGGCGGATCTCTGAAAGGGAAAACACATGACCTAGTGATCCCTGATCTGTACTATGGATTGTGGTAAATCCACTGGCTTAGTAACCCCTGAAACGGACTGTGGGTTACCGTAAATACAGGTATTGTGTGCCTCAGAGAGGCCTAGGAATCCTCGACTAGTGAGTGGCAGGATATACAATAAATCCTAGAGGTGGGATCCCTCGATCAAGCCTAGCAATCCTTTACTGTGAATGGTGGGATATGTGGTAAAGGATGGAGGGTGGTGTATCGATCATGGCCTAGTGACCCTTGAATTAGAATATGGGTTACCATAAAGCCTAGGGACTAGGAGGTAGTAAAATTTCCCATGATATAGGTGGAGAAATTTAGTGGCATGCATGCTCATTCCTTTCTTCTCCATTATGAGTCCCGCATTTATGTTTGGAATATGGCACGGGAGTGGTTGGCTGAAGAGAGGATTGGCTCATCGAATCTATGGTCGGGTGGAACGGGGTAGTCGCATATTGGGTTGGTTTTTGCATTCATCAATAAGAGTTCCTTTCCTTGGTATTTTAGGTGTAAATGCACTGGTTCATTTCTGGCATATATGGCTATTGTATGCTCATTATTTCTATTGTTTTTATGTTGGTTATGAATATTTTTTATGACTGTGACAATGTATGGTTGTCATCACGTTTTGACTTGTAAATGAATGAGTAATGAATATATGACCTAATAGATGATAATGCAGCTAATGTGATAAGGCACCAATCCTTCTAGATATTGAACTATTATATTTATATTATTATATTAGTATTGTCCTTATTGGTTACTAGACCCTTTTATTGTAATTGTACCCATTGTCACCTATATATACCAAGGATACCTAGCTTTAGAGAGCATATCAACTTGTACATAGGTTATATTGTGAAAGGAGCTTTCCCTTTTAAAGAGGGTTCAAGATCATTCTTCTCTTTCATTGTCAACTCATTGAGTTACTTCTTTTTCTCTCTGTTTTTCTTTTTTTTTTTCTCTAATAGGTTGTTTCGATGCACAACATTGATTCATCAAACTTGTAAATATTCCTACAGCATTGGTCGGCCCAAAAGGTACCACCACAAATTCATAGTATCCAAAACAAGTTTTAAATGTTTCCTTTGCAATACCTTCTTCCTTATTTTTCAATTTAGATATCAAAGACCATTATATATGAATTTTAGAAAATACCACGATTTCTTTCTTTCAATCGAAATATCGTGAATTTGACGTAAGGCGTATTGATTTTTAATTCTGCTTGTATTTACCTACTTTTAGTCAATGTAATGCCTCCAAGACACATATTTCTTTAATATAAAAAACGCTGGTTCTCCCTAAGTTTATATACTAGGTTAAGTCAACCCTTCAATATATTTTGAAGTCGCATGTGTAAATCCTGCAATTCTTTTATAATCATACAATATAGAGGCCTGGAAATAGGCTATATTCGTGGTTTAAGTTCAATAGTAAATTATATCTCACATTTTAATGGTAGTCTAGGAAACTCTTCTAGAAATGCATCAAGACATTCTAACAATATTTGATGATGTTATATATCTTTTGAATATATATTCTAGTTCATAGCCATTACCACATACATAAAACACCCTTTTCTAAGACCCATTTTAAGTTTTAAGGCTGAAAAGAGTCTTAGAGTTGCTTATCTCTCGGTTCCTACCAAGATTCTTCTTTTCCCTAAATCATCTACAAATTAAAGTAACTTACCTTTCATATCTAGAATTATTTCATGAGCTCCCAACCAATCCGTACCACGAATTATAACATTGGATCCCAAGGTGATCATATTGATAGTATCTAAGTATTGCATGCTCTCAAATTATGTTCGTAATATTTTAACAATTGTTCTATCCCTTTTTAATAATTAAAGTCATCTCAACCAATTTATAATGAATTTTCTTTCATGCCATTAAACCACATCTAAATAATGAATTTGGAGAAATAAAAGTTTTATTGTCTTTTGGATCAATTAATAAAGAAAATTTATTTCCCTTTATTTTACCTACAATCTACAAGATTGAATATTGATGTTCTACTTGATAATTATTCACCATAACATGAATCCTATGTGTCTTATGTTAGGTTAATATTGACTCACAAAGTAGTTAAGATAACCTTGTTTTGGTGATTGATGGATTTACCATTGGTGTTTTATGAGCCCGTGGCATGGGTGACCCATGGTATTTAATGTGATGAATCCTATTTAAAGGCTTGAAGAACTCCTTAAAATGCCTCTTTTCTACATGTGTACCATGAGTTTCCTTCATTTCTCTAGTTACACTCCATTTTTAACATGTGGTATCATAACACAATTGGAGAAATAATATAAACACAAATCATTATACACATGGAAAACATCTACATAAGAGTCAATATTTACCTTGGACACACTTTACTAGGAAATCCAACACTCGAGATATATATCTTTGTTACCATAACCCAACCCAGCCAAGCACCAAGCCACTCGAGGTATTTTACAATGGATTCCTTCAAGCCTTAAAATAAGCTTAATTGCATCAAATATCATGGGAAAATACCATGGGTTTCCAAATACCATGATCCTATAAACCACCAAAAGTAATCGTGTTAATGATCGAATTAAATATATTTCATATGCTAAGAATAAGTTGTGGACCTATGAAATACTAATGTAAGTCTGTTGAGTGATCAATTATATAATGGTGTTGAAGGATGATAGAAGATATCCTTAGTTGGATAATTGATGATATCAAGCGAAAATACCAAAAGCTCTTGTGTATGATTGATATGGTTTGCATATCAATGATGCATAGTAGTTGGAGGAACTAGAGAACATTATGGGGGTAATATGAGACCAAATAGGGACACTTTATGTGAGGTGATTTCAATGTGCAAGAAATTTAGCCAAGTGGATGAATGCAAATTTGCGTGAGCGTCGTTTAGCTCATCATGACTATGTAGAAGATTAGTTATGCCCCTTAACATCAACAATTAATGTAGTTTCCTCAAAGTTATTAATTTGATAAGATCTAAAGTCTTAAACCACCCATAGGTGCGGGCACGAAAATATCATCACTGCAGCAGGTGGAATGCTTGAGTAGCATCCACGAATGAAGTCATGTTAAACCTTGAGGATACCTCTCCAATTGAATAGGAGCTCCCAGGAATCTTTGATTTCATAGTAGCATTAGTGGCTTTAATGGATTCCACTCAACCATTAAAGAAAGAACAAGAAATGAGAGTTATGGGAAAGGATAATTTACATTGACACACTAGGGGAGAATTCACTATCAAAGAAATTACACCCGCAAGTCTCCTAAATCAAATGATCATATATTTTAGCACCAAGATGGAAATAATTCACTAGGAATGATTAGTTACAAATTAATGGAGTTGGAGCTATTACAGTTAGACAAAGGAATGTTTAGATATCACACGTTGGCACTTACTTGAGCATAGCATCAAAGATTCAAACCATACAATTCAAGGTTGTCATTGTGATTATAACAAACATCCTTTCCTCCTACTAAAGAAATCATCCCTTAGTGTTAAACCTAATGAACTGATTGCTTACATCAAGTGATGGTTCATGTGTATGTGAACCATGGTAAATGAAACCTAGAAAAACATCACAAGGATTGACATGGAACATAGTAGAAGCACATGGATGTAGATTCGAATATAAATAAATAATCGAATAAGGAGTGTTTGCTTTAGCTTGTTGTATTTGGAGCAGAGAGGGATGTTGGTAAAGAATATTGTAGATGTTTCTTGCAACTCATGGGTTCTCTCATAATGAGGGAGTAGACTATGAGGAGACTTTTTCTCCTGTAGCTAGATATTCCTTTATTGAAGAAGTTCTTTCAATATCTTTTGAGACAAGGTGGACCACCTACCAGATGGATGTGAAGATCACCTTCCTCAATGTCATCATTGAGGAAGAAGTCCATATCGAGCAACCATAGGGGTTTGGAGTCCATGATAGGGGTTTGAATGCTTTTAATACTAAAATAAATAATGGCCGCACCTTTTAAAAGAAAAGCTTTGGATCCTCCATTACGTTGCTGTTTGAATGCTTTTCATACTAAAATAAATAATGGCTGCACCTTTTACCATCGTTCTCGATGTAGTAAATGTTTAAGCCATTGTTTTCTTGAAGATTTGTGGTCTTGTGTTATTCTTGCTCACCTGTTATTTTTGGGGATCGGCAAATTCTTGCTCACCTGTTATTTTTGTTTTCTCTAGTTTTAGTTTATTGCTCTGCGATTCTGGCTTTGTTGTTTTCGTTTTCTATGGGTTTATTGCTGGGCGATTTGATTCAGTTATCGTGTATATATTTTTACTTGATTTGGCCGGTTTTTGTCTTTTTTTAATTTGTTTGTAGTGTTCTCTATTGGCATGTTATATTGTCTTCGTCTTCTTCTCTCCTCTAGGGCTTTTATATTGTCTGTTGGTAACGAGGATTGATCCTAAGGCTGTGCACAGAGGATTTGTGAAGCTGAACGAGAAACTTCTAAAGACAGCTGTCAAACCCAACACTTTTACAAACTTGGAATTCGCAGATGCACCAGTGTGTGACAGATAAGGTATGCTAAGTAGTGTGCGCTTGGGGTTAATCAAACGTTCAGACCAATTTGAATGTAGATGCCAAGTAGTGAGTGCTTGGGGTTAATCAAACGTTCAAATTGTTCAGACCAATTTGAATGTAGATGCCAAGTAGTGGACGTGCTTTTGTCAGAGGCAAGTTTGTTATATTATCTCACAATAAAGAAGCATCTTACACTCCATGATTTGATATATATAATCACGTTTAACAAAGTTGAAATTCCGGAAATTATTGCAACCAGTGAATAGTTAAAGAATTGTTGATGTGGCGACTCGCAATCCAAGATGCTTTTTCCATATCTCCCCACAACGTGCCTTTGTAGAGGTGGCAGTGAAGAGAAGTGTTTTTTTGCAGTCAAGAAAAGCACGACCGTTGCAGAGGTGGCAGTGAGAGAAGTGGTTTTTTGCAGAGGTGGCAGTCAAGAAAAGCAGGGCCGTTGAATCCAACCAGCAATATTTAATTTCCAATCCTTCTCCCAATCTCTACCTTTTCGGAATCTCCTCCTCCTACTACCTGTGCTGGGCTGAGTCTAGTCTTGTCTTGGAGCTCCATGTCATGTCTGGTCTCTTCTGTTATGAGTTTTGTGTGGTCTGGATTTGTCTGGTATGAGTCTGGTATGGTATGGTCTGGTCTGGTACTGGGAGGAGGAGAGGGTAAACATGACATCTATTCAATTCAATTTTTAATGAGTAGGAGCAGGAGCGAAAGGGTTCAATCCCAGACAGATATATGAGGAGATATCCACCCACATCTTTCTCGATCCTAACAGGCAAATTTTTGTACCTGTAAGATCTGTTTTCTTTTCGTTGGGTTTTTTTTTTCAATCTTGTTATAGATTTTAGATTAGCTTAGTAAGTGACGACATACATACATTACAGGGTTTAATATGAATTTTGGAATTTGATGCAATTGGCTCGCTCTGTTCAAGAAGTATTATTGAATTGAACTTAAATATGAATTGGTATTGGTACCTACATCAGTTTTCGAATCCACAGGTGTGCGGAAGGATTGAATCCAGGTACAGTAGGTAAATTTCTTTGCATCTTTCTGGTTATACATATATTCAAATATATACATGATCAACAAAATGATGAGTGGGATTAGCAGGAACTAATTTGGTCTGGGATTGGCCCTTTTCAAGCTGTAATTTGATTTGGGATTGGCCCTTTTCAAGCTGTAATTTGATTTGGGATGGGCCCTGCATAATTATGAATCATAACCTTCATTATGACATAAATATTTATGCGCCCCATAATTGCTAGTACCCATTTTAAATTCTAAAAAAATAAATCAGGCATCAGATGCAACTAATAATTTCATTTCAATTAATGTAAGAACCGAGATTAGCATAGAAGCCGAGTAATTCAGATTCAGTTCACTGTGTCCTGCGTATAATTTACAGCCACACACTCAAACAAACTGAGTTATTCTAGCGACCAACAACAGTTCACCGCCCTCTTTGTGCATTTAAACTTTGAGATTTATTCCAGCGGCAGTTCACTGATCTGTGCGTCCAAAATATAATTAGTTACAGTCTTGAAGGAGGTCTTGAACCTCCGTTCTGTTGCCGGGATTTGAACCCGAGTCGCCTTGAGAGCTTATGACATATTGAATCCAAAAATATGATTAGTTACACTCTTGAACGTCCTGCTGAATAAGGTTTCGTTGCAGGGAGTTGAACCCGGGTCACCTTGAGAGCTTATGAAATATTAAATCCAAAAATATGATTAGTTACACTTTTGAAGGAGGGCTTCAACCTCCGACCTGATGGATGACGTTTCGTTGCCGGGATTTGAACCCGGGTCGCCCTGCGAGTTTATGAAATCTTACATCCAATATATAATTACTTGTAGTCTTGGAGGGCTTGGACCTCCGACCTCCTGGGTAACGTTCCGTTGCCGGGATTTGAACTCGGGTCACATTGAGAGTTTATGAAATATTGAATATAAAATATAATTAATTACACTGTTGAAGTAGGGTCTGAACCTCTGACCCGATGGGATTTTGGCCTGTGGCCTTCGGATTTTATGAAATATTAAATCCAAAATATAATTAGTTCGACAGTTGAAGTAGGGCTTGAACCTCTGCCATATTTATTCCAGCGATAGATCACTTATATGTGTATTTATCAGTAAACTTTGAGGGTTTATGAAATATTACATCCAAAATATAATCAGTTGAAACGAGCGCTTGAACTTCCTGGGTAACGTTTCGTTGGCGGGATTTGAACCCAGGATTTGAACCTCTGACCACATGGGTAACGTTCTGTTCCCGGTATGGGCGTATAAATATTTATGTCATATGTCATATTATGGTTGTGGTTGCATATATGCAGGTCTCTCTGTATGCAGGTCTCTCTGTGGTGGTTCCCAACGTCCCTGTAATGCATTTCGCAGTTTCAATGGCATGGGCCGTTCTTAACACAATGCCTGCTCTGCTCAATTCAAACCAATTCTTGCCTCTCGTCACAGACGGAACTCAGCCTCAGCCTCAACCTGGTACTCAGAGCTAGATCCATCCGTCACAAAACCTGACCTCCGCCCCCTGTTGCGCTTTAATACCCATGGAAATTGGTTTGCACAGCCCAAAAAAGTAGGTCTATATGGTGCTGATAAACAGGGCCATGGAACTTGGCTAACAAGCAGGTCTGATAATGTATGTATAATGTATGTATGTATGCTAATGTATGTATAATGTATGTAGGTATAAAATGTGTAACTTATCTCCAAGAATTTGGGAGGATTAAATAATTGAATCGTATTATATTGTGGTGCAGGAGTTATGTTGGGAGCTAAGCGGTTCTAGCATGTACCAACTATGCAGAGGACGCATATATTTCAGAGTAATCTCAACTGAATACTTTTCCTTTTCTCACATGACGTGACTCAGAGAGTTGCATGACCTGTGCTGAAAGTATATTATGCGGGGCATGGTTATCTTGGATTATTTCTCTCCCTTTAAAGGTCGACAGGACAGTATAAAAATGGTGTTAAGATTCGTCCAATCCTTTCATTCCAAAATTTCATTCGACAGGACAGTATAAAAATGGTGGTAAGATTCGTCCAATCCTTTCATTCCAAAATTTCATTCGGTAGATGTTAGTATTCCAGATTATTTCACAAAGGAATTGGGTTCGGGTGCCCACGCACGAGGGTATTTTAATTTAATTGGATAACTTAATCGAGTGAATTTTATCAATTTGATGATTTGATTGTTGTAATTGATTTTCAGCGTTGATGATTTGATTGTTGTAATTCATTTTGAAATGCTTTTAGTATTGAATTTATAGGTTGAGAATGAGATATTATGAACGTTGACAGAAAAATGAATGAGAGATGATGAAATTAATACGTCAATTAGAGAGATTGTGTTCTTAATTTAGAGAATATATATGTGAGAGAATTAATATTTGGTGGTATAATGTACAAAAATAATCACCAAAAATTTGCGAATATCTTCCCAGAAAATTCGATTGCTCTGCTTCAACTACTTACAAAGGTATCAGACCTTGTAGACTGATCTTTTTCTTAGCGCGTAGCATCCATTTAAGTTGAGGAATTTAAGGTTTATTAGACTTGAAAGTGTCCAATTCCTGGTAGTTTCTTTCTTGCTAATGTTTATGGCAACGCAATATTTTGTGAAATGTCAATAGTCTGGAACAAGGGGTAAACACATAGGGGTAAACACATTCAACCATCCCTATCTTTGATATGGATGCTTTCTTCAATGTGAGATCTCTTAAAACACCCACCGATTCCTTCGAAAACTAAAGCTAGCTATTGAACAACAGTCCATTGTCAAAGTTGTGTGATGTTTTCGCTGGAATTAGGGATCAAACACAGCACTGTAGCTAAGAATTGTAATGTCTTAGTTTTCTTTAAATAAATTTCTCACTAGCAATATCGCAGTGATGCAGTACAGGTGTTGTGGGAGGGAGATTAGGAGATGGTGCACAGGTGGTGTACGGTTTGCGAATTAAAATTTCAGGTATTTTCGATTACCATAACAGGCTATCATGGTTTTGGGGAAAAAATTAATTAAACTGCTATCATGGATTTGGGGGAAAATCCAATTAAACTGGCGATTACTGATAATTGAGATCGGATGAGACTGCATTGGTTTTTGGGCGTGGTTTTTTGATAAAATTGGGAGTTATTAAATTTTTTTAATGCATTGGTTTTCAATTTTTCAAAGTTGTGTGCGTATTCAATTAAATTAATGCATTGGTTTTCAATTTTTCAAAGTTGTGTGCGAAAATTACATGGTGAAATGCTTTTACTGTCGAAGTATGATTAGACTGTGAGTTGTTGTTTTCTAAAAGTTTTGAGAATGTGTGGTTAAATTAAGTTTAATTTAGATATGTTGAATTATTTGACATTAGTAGGGATGAAATTGCTTGAAAGAGTGCCTTTTGATGTTCTGGAATTTTTTTTAGAGATTTGATTAAATTAATTTTTTATTTGCCATGGTACCTGTAAAATGTTCGAAGAGAATTCCTTTTTCGTGTCCTTCCTAGCATATTTGTGTTAAAATATTTTTGGCACCTGTAAAAATGTTCGAAGAAAATTCCTTTTTCGTGGCCTTCAAATTCTCTCTAGATCTCATTAACTGTACTTCAATCCTTTTTCTCTCTTCTTAGTCCGCTCGCAATCCCATCAATTCCTTTTAATCTTTCGTTTTATTCTCTGTTAGCCCAACTACTGGTACGTTTCGTTCTCGTTCATCATGAATGATACTAATTTACTGCTGGTAGGTTTAGCCCAACCACGGGTAGGTTTCGTTCATCATGAATGATACTAATTTTATGTTTCTTGAATTAAAATAGTTGAATTAGAGAAACCTCCATTACAACTATATTTCCTCTGAGCTACTCTCAAAGCAAAACCCAGTCCATTCATCTCAGTTTTATTATTTCATTTTCCTTCTGGTTTTAGTGTAAAATGTATTTTCATTGAATCAAAATTATTCACTCGATCCGTTTCATTGTTTCATGTTGCATCTTATGAAGCAGAGCAATACATATATCCATGGGCTTCAGTTACAATTACAGTTCTATTTAGTCTGAGCAAATATTCCTCTCCAAAATATTCAGGGGATCCGTTCCAATGTTTTATGTTGCATCGTGTGAAACAGAGCAGAGCAATTACAATTACAGTTCTATTTTCTCTGAGCTTTACTCTCAAAACAAACCCCCAATCTTGTAATTTCAGAGAATATTCCTGAGTTTCTATTTGGTAAGTTTCTAAGGATCAACTGTGGAATTTTATACTCCCCCAATTTCAACAAGATATTCCTAACTATTTAGAAAATAATAGCCAGTGATTTGCAAAGAGGTGTTATATATAACTAGGTAGGAAGAAATTATGAGTCAATGTGAGTAACAATAATGACTAATTCCCCACATCTAAAATTTAAGTATAAATCAAATCTTTTGGCATTCTTACTTTTTTTTTCATGTTTATTGAAGGGTGTCCTTAGGATTTTGATTCTATAGATTATACTCTTGCTTATTTTTTAATTGTTTTTCAAATAGAAGTAATTTACAATATTTATAAATTAATAAAATGGTAAACATGGTTCTTGCAACTAGACTAGGAGAAGAAAATATAGAAATTGGAGAATTCCATAAATACATGGAAGAATAATTCGATTTTATTTAATAATTATTTTTTTCTAGCCTTCTAATAATTAGAATGTCAAACCACAACAAGAATAAGTTATAGGGTATTTTCAATTACTATTTTCAATATTTTATGTTAAATATCTCAAAGCCACCTGCCTTTACTCAATCATAGATGTAGTTTGTATCCATCCTCCAAGCTCTGCTCTCCATGGAAACCTAATCCTTTCATTTCAGTTTTGGTTATATTAATATATTTAACATTGTAATGATTTAGTTTCATGAGAGTGGTTTTTACTGATTTTTTTTAGCTGGGCTGAATTTATTATAGTAATTTTATTGATCCAATTTGTATCTCATTCATTTCAGATTAATACATTTATTCATTGATTTAGTTTATCTCTATGAAAGTTTGTGGTTTTATTTAAATTGGTTTCTTACTTTTACATTTATATCTCTGAGTTTTCTGTCTCAATTAAAAATATAGTTGACTTAACCTATGCCTCTCATAATCAGTTTTGGATGGGCCCTCCAATTATATTTTTATATTTTACAAATATATTTTTAATTTAGAAAAATGCTTTTTATTTATGTCTTATAATGTATGGTACATTTAAATTTTTAGATTATTGAATTTGTCTAAATGAATTTCAATTATATTTTATTTTACAAATATGTTTTTCATTTAGGAATATGTTTTTTATTTATATTTTATAACTTACTTTACATCCTCTTCTTACATTAGCATCGTGGTTA
>APFE031196370.1:17701-31275 GCA_000404065.3 Pinus taeda | reverse complement strand
AAAAGGATATAGAAACGAACAAAATAAAAAATAAGAAAAAGGACGAGAAAGGATATTGAAACGAATACCATTAAAATTTATCCCCTCGTAACCCTAGGATTTATGTAAACACAACTCAAAATCCTTGGCTCCATAACTTTATGGCGATTGGCTGTAAAGATGCGAAGGAAAATACTACTTTACATTTCAGTACCAAGAACAATACCAAGAACAATGAAGTGCCAAAGCCTCGGTTCAGCTTGGGGCTGCAAACTCCACAAATTTGAAAACATTCTCCTACGGAATCAATCATTATAAGGAGAAAAATGACGCATTCCATAATTAGGAGGTTGCATCAAACCTGCATTAGTAAATAGAGAAGGGTTAAGAAAATTATACAAATGTTGGAAAATAAATGTGATTAAAAAGGAATTTTCCATATAATTCCATTAGTTAGTGAGAAGAATTACTAACACATTCTATGAATGGTTCGAAGAAGTAATCAAGTACAATATGTAAGCTTACCGGTACCAAACATTGGAGTGGATACCTTGATTGGTTCACCTTCCAAAACTCTGAACTCCAAGGAAGGGAAAGCCCTTGTGTAAGTGCAGTTCGAAGAGGGTTGGTGTAATAGCGCTAATAAAGAGAAAATCGAGACCAACAGTTCGAAAAGGGTTGGTGTAATAGTCCTAATAAAGAGACAATCAAGCCAACAAATAAAATATCAGTTCAACTTCCCACAACTATTTTTGTAAGAAGAATCCTACCAAGAATATCATGGAAACAAACAGTTGCAGAGCAAGCTCCCTTGAATGCATAATTTCCAAATGGCCTGAGTAGCGCCGAAGTGAGAGAGAGAGATGTAGTTACCATTGTAACTCCTCTTCCCCACTTAATCATCTGATTCCAAGCCCTTGGTTGTTGATTGTCAGATTAGCTAATTTGTAGTAATGCTCACAATTAATTAAGAATATACTCCACATTGTGAATCATAAAAATGAAATCTCACTTGCAGAATGGAAATGAAAACAACTAATGCAAAATGGAAAATAAATAAAACTAAATTACTTTTGCAGAAATGAAACTAATATCATAATGTCAGAGATAAGGAATGAAAGAAAGAAAACATAAATCACATATTACTCATACACCTCCCCGACAACGGCGCCAAAAAGTGATGAGCGCCAGTATTACAGCAAGAATGTTGCAACTCCTGGGGCTAACAACTTTACTTTATCAACCCGGGGTTCATACAAACTTGGAGTTGACAGTGTTGTATACACAAGTAAATGCGATGGGTCTTCTCTTTGTCATTGCTAAGTTGGCAATAGACCACTAAGGCTTTCCAAATCAAACTTCTATTGATTCAGAAGAAGCTTGATTACAAATGAGGGAAAGAGAAATCTACACTAAGAAAAATCTTGCCTACTCGAGTAAGGGAAAAAACTGAAATCAAATGCTAAAACACACCATTCTTCTAATGAACTGCTAAGAGGTTTTGCTTCAAAATAATGCTAAGTTAACATGTATACAATCCTACTGTATTAGGCATGCAAATTAAAACATCAAACATTCTATTGTTGTGTATGTAAATGAACAAAATAAATCTGCTTTTCTTTTTATTTTTTTTATGTGAAAGTGTGAAAGCTAACTTCTTTTGGTGATGTGGCAGGGGGCTTAGGGATGATGGTGAATGGTCAAAAGGCTTGGGATAAGAGTAGGGGTCCTTTTCTATCTTCCTAGGGCCTTTTTCCATAATTCGGCCTCAAAACAGGCCACTACAGGTCAGCGTACAAGATGTCCTAATGCGTTTTACATGATGTCCTAAATTCCTACAGGATCCCCTGTACTCCTACAGGATACAACTGAGAGAAAAAGGAAGGATTTTGAAGGTGATGGAAGGCTTAGGGAGGATGAATGGTGGATGAAATGAGGCAAGGGAGTGTCTAGGACTCCTACAGAGCTCAAAACCAGAGTTGGGAGAGGTTGGATTTGCTCAACAAGCTTGGAGAAGTACTTTTGTGAAATGATGAAATTGTTGAGGGTTTTAGTGGAAGAAAGTGATGACCATGGATGGATGAAGTTGGAATGAGGTTGTTGAGCATGAAATATCTTGGTACTTCTGAAACTCCTGCACTGAATCAACCATTGACATTTATCCAAAAATCATGTAAACAAGAAGGATTTCTATTAACTAAGGAAAACAAAATTTCATGAACTAGTTGCCTATTTCACGTATGGGAAAAATTGCAGAATAATATGAAACATTGATGCGATATAATGTAAGACTGAAGATAGAAGAAATGATAACTAAATCCTATTCTTGCAAACTGATCAAATGTTGGCCTAAGTAATAGAAAACCCTAAATTCCATGAGAAATCAAAGTTTTGTCTTTTTCGGGTTGCATAGGAGATCTTTCCTCAAACCATGATCCCTGAAGGGAGGAGTGAGGCAAAATCCACCCACTGACATCTTTTTGATGTTCTTTTATCTCTTCTAAGCTACTGTTGAAGTAAAGCACAAATGGAAACAAACTTAATCAAATCCACAACTACTTGCAATGAAATAATACTGAAGACAATTCAACCATTAATCTATGAAATCAATATAAACATAAAAATACAAGAAGAGGAGTCTATATTGCTTGGGTTTGGCCCTAACCCAAGAGCTTTAGCCCTGTGAATCAAGGAAATGCTCATTCTCAATATCAAAATAAAAAATTACATCACAATGTCTTCCACAAGTCGTGAACTCAAAAATGACTAGTGTTTTTACAACAAAAATTTGAATCCTAATGAGGCTTTAGGCCTCCTTATTTATAAAATTGAATTCTCCACGAATTCCTTAAATCTAGGGAGGCTCAAATCCCAAACTCGAGATAAACTAGCTCTTTAACTGCCACTTGCCCGACTGCATTTTGATCTCCATGACTTGGTTGCTTGCAACTCTGAGGGAGTGTGATTGATGGAGGAATATTCGAATGAGTGAGGAGTAAATGAGGAGTATCTACCTCCTACAACATCTCCTCCTTGTCTCATTCAATTTTCAACCCTTAATTAGCTAAAATTTCCATGATTTTCTCTCAAAAACCTGCAATCAATGCACATTAGTCCACTAGGCATAATATCGCACTTTGACTCATCTCATAAAGCAAAATACAATCAAAATATGTAAGAAGTTATAAGAAGAGTTGTTTTGAATAAGATAGGAGGTGTATTAAGGTCCATATAGTTACCCAATGATGAGGTTCATCAATTCGTTTGGTGTGGACTACATCTCCTCATCATGTCTCCAAGAGAGTGGCCTCTTTATTATTCTCGCCAAAAATGAAATGACAATAAGAAAAAATTCCTCCAAAATATTGCTACAAAATTGATCATTTGCTACTAAACTGACCTTTTTTGCTACCAAGGAGTTGTCTCTAAAATGCCACCAAAAACCTTCATTGGCTGCTATAAAATCAAGCTCCAAAAACCACTTACATACAAAATACACAGAACAAATATAAGTCTTAAACACTCTTGGCACATCGAAACAGTATATCCACAACAATATCACTTAATTTCAAATCTTTTGTGTTTATATTATGTTGGGGCTTCACATCCCCAGGGTTGAGCTCGCAGAAATTGTGCCCCTTTCTTATTAAAAAATGGCATATATTTAAATTGTTGTTGTAACCATGTAATGTATATGGTGTATGGTTTAATCCCATCGGTGTATTATAATAATAATGTTATATCCAAACATTACATCAAACAATATCCCATAATAATAATATTCCATGCATGTGCATATTGTTAGATTTCCATCCAATTACAAACA
Organism: Pinus taeda; assembly: GCA_000404065.3. Classification (NCBI taxonomy): domain Eukaryota; kingdom Viridiplantae; phylum Streptophyta; class Pinopsida; order Pinales; family Pinaceae; genus Pinus; species Pinus taeda. The sequence goes on along the minus strand of APFE031196370.1, from coordinate 27,470 downwards.
AAATGTTATACATATTCATTTGAACCATTCCCAATAATAAATAATGTAACACAATTGTTTGGTTTGTGTGCACATTTTTTGTAATGACTACAAAATGTTATACATATTCAATTGAACCCTTTGCAATAATAAACAATGTAACCCATTTGTTTGTTTCGTGTGCATATTTCTTTAATGGCTACTCATATGGTTGTCGACACATATATATTAACACCAACCTAGTTCATATATTCTATCAAGAATTCAATATTAATATATAACGAACCATTCTATAGCACAAATATAAAACCAATAGGTTTCACCACCCACATCATCATCCAATCATGCGGCTATGTAGTAATATATGTGGCAGAGTTGTCAGCCTTCGCTAGTGAATATTTATCAGACTTTAGTTTGGAAGAGATGCCAAGGTTGGCAGGCTCCACCCACCCCTTTTTCATCATACATGACATTCAAAACATATACATATTCTTTATTGTCTAGATATCACACCTTCCATCATGGCTCAATGGATAATTCGTTGAATTGTTGTTCCATAAGTTGTGGGTTTAAGCCCCATTAATGCCAACTATTTGACCAAATTAAGGCTTTTGGTGTTCTAAGGTTCCATGGGAAAGCCCCCCATTGGAGCACCTAATCTTCCAACTAGGTTTCCATGCATTGCCAGTTGAACTTTCCTCATCAATTGTTGATGTGTCATCTCCACACTATGTCAAGTGTCAATTCTAGAATGTGCCACATCACCCTTTGACTTTAACTTTTTTCCCATTGCTCAAAATCCTATATTTCACATGTAAACTCCATTCAACACAATTCAAGTTGTATTGATATTACCTTATCAAGCTCTTTAATGAGGCAATATTTCCATTGGCTTTTCAGAACTTTGAATTTTATGCCTTTTAATTAGGATCCTCTTGGATCACCTATCAAATCTTAACCTAACCTACCTGACCTATCCTACTCTAGTATGTACCTCTCTAGCCTAGCCTATGTTATCTTAACCTACTCTATCCTCTCTTATCATACCCTACTCTAGTCTAGCTTGCTCTAGCCTACTCTTGCTTACCATATTCTAGCATATTCTAGCTTAGTCTACCCTAGTTTAACCTACTCTATACTAGCATAACATAGAATACTCTAGCCTTCCAAGGCCTAACTTTTCGTATTCTAACCTATTGTAGCCTAGTGTCCTTTAGCCTTCTCTAACCTACTCTAAGTTATCCTATTCCAACTTACCCTAGCTTATCCTAGATTAGGCTACCCTATCTTACTCTAATCCTATGTTATCCAAGCCTAGACAAGCCTAATACAGTTTATTGTAGCCTACCCCACTCTAAGCTACTCTAGCCTAGCATATCCTACTCTAAGACTAACGTAGTCTATTCTACTCTAGACTAACTTATGTAATCCAACTTAACTTAGCCTTGCCTTCCTTACTCTTTCTAACCATATTATATATCCTAGCCTATTCTAGCCTAGCCTAACTTACTTTAACCTAATGTAGCCTAGCTTACCTTAGCCTACTCTAGCCCAACCTAACCTAGCTTAGAATAACCTAGCCTAGCCTACTCTAGCTAGCTCAGCCTAGCATAACCTACTATATCCTAGCCTACTCTAGCCTAACCTAGCCTAGCTTACTCTAGCCTAGCCAAATACATCCTAGTCTACCCTACTCTAGCCTAAACGACTCTATCCTAACCTACTTTAGCTTATCATAGCTTAGCCTACACTCTAACCTATCATGACATAACCTACTCTAACCTAGCTTATTTTGGACTACTCTAGCCTAGACTAGCCTAGCTTACTCTACCCTAAGCATGGCCTACTCCATCCTACCCTAGCACAACCTATCATAACCTACTCTACTTTAGCCTAGCCTAGCCAACTCTATCCTAGCCTAGCCTAGCATAGCCTAGCCTGACATAGCTTAGCCTGGCCTCGCCTAGCATAACCTACTCTAGCGTAGCCTAATCTAGCCTACCCAAGCCTCCCCTAACCTAGCTAGCCTAGCCTAGCCTAGCCTACTCTGGCCTAGCTTTCTCTAGCCTAACCTAGCTGAGCCTAACCTGACCTAACCTATTCTAGCCTAGTCTACTCTAGCCTAGCCTACTCTTGCCTAGTCTAATCTAGCATAGCCTATCATTTCCTATTCTACCCTAATCTAGCCTAGCATAGCCTAGCCTGCTCTAGCCTGCTCTAGTCTAGCCAAGCCTAGCCTAGCCTAGCCCACCCTAACCTAGCCCAACATACTCTACCCTAGTCTATCTTACGAGAGCCTAACCTAGCCTAGCCTACACTACCCTAGCCTAGCTTACCATAGCCTAGCCTAGCCTACACTACCCTAGCCTAGCTTACCATAACCTAGCCTAGCCTGGCCTCACCTAGCATAAACTACTCTAGCATATCCTAATCTAGCGTACCCAAGCCTACCATAACCTATCTAGCCTACGCTAATTTAGCCTTGCATACTCTAGCCTGGCCTAGCCTATCCTACTCTAGCCTAACCTAGTTGAGCCATCTGGCCTGCCCTATTCTAGCCTAGCCTACTCTTGCCTAGTTTAATCTAGCATAGGCTTTTGTTGCCTATTCTACCCTAATCTACTATACAATATCCTAGCTTGCTCTAGTCTAGCCAATCCTAGCGTAGCATAGCCTAGCCTAACCTAGCCGAACCTACTCTACCCTAGTCTACCTTACAAGAGGCTAGCCTAACCTAGCCTAGCTTATCATAGCCTAACCTGGCTTAGCCTATCGTGATTTGGCATAGCTAGTCTAGCTTAGCGTAATCTAGCATAGCCTAGCCTACTCTAACCCAACATACCCCACTTTATCCCAACCTGGCCTAACTTACTCTAGCATAGCCTACTCTCACCTAGATTATACTAGCCTACTTTAGCCTACACTACTCTAGCCTACTCTAGCCTAACCTAGACTACCCTAGACTAACCTAACCTAACCTAACCTATACTTGAAGTGGACTTTGCATGCTTGAAATCACTGTAAAAATATGAAATTTCAATGAAAGGGGCTCTTCAAAATGTTGATGTGGTAGATCATATATGACATAGTAGCACATGGCAATGACTCATGGTAGAGTGATGTGTCTTTGTCAAATCACATGCTTGCAAAAGTGGCACTGCTCTCGTGATGGTATGTGGTAGATGACATGGCAGGTGTCTTGTAATTGTTGCCATAAAAGGAAATCTTTGTACCATGTGGCAAGTAATGCTATTAGGATGTTGATGTGTTACTTTGCATCCTATTCAACATGCCCTTGTCGTCTTCTAGTTTTTTGTAGGGAAAAGTTTAGCTGGTCCCACTTTGCAAGGTGTTTGACATTCCTATTAGCTTGGCAATACAATGTTTCCACTTGGCAAGCTGCTTGATGTGCCTATTAGCTTTAGCCATAGGTTGTCTCCATGTGGTACGGGTGTATGGTCAAAGTGTTTGGTTTGGAAAACAAGCAGTGATCTTTACTTTGTAGGTAATATTAATGCTTGAATGGGTGTGATCTCTAGGAATTACCAGCTATGGGCAGTGTGATTGAAGTAACGGTTGACAAAACCACTTGAAATGGGGGGTGATTATTAAGGAAATTGCTGTCTATAGGGAGGGAATTGGTACCAAGGAGGATGCTTCCATTGGCATGGATGGCTGAAAAGGAGGTTGGGGGTGGGGTATTTTGATAGAAAACAATACCCACATGGAGAAATGTTGCATGACTACTAGAAAGAGAACCATGTTGTGGGAGGAGCCTGGAACCAAGAAAAAAAATATTGCTAGAAAATGGTGAGGAAATAAAGTCAAGGACTGTTAGGAAGCTAGTGAGGACCTTGGGGTTTGTGAATAGCAGAGATTTGAGAGACCTAAAACAATAGTGCTTTTCCAAACAATATTAGGGAACACCAAAATAAGGAATTGAGAAAACAAAAATAACTATGCAATTACAAGAATAATACCAAAATAAATCCTTATAAAATCAAAATTTTATTACCAATACCACATTTTAAATGGATGGCCATGAGGGAAATATTTATATTTTTGGAAAACAAACACTTTTTTATGAATTGAAAGAAATATCTGACTTAAAGGACAACTTTGGATGCAATGGAATAATCAAAATTCCACAATGCACTAATTTTGCAGAAAATGGGGAGTAGGATTGGATATTTAAGAGAAATTAATAGGAGCTCAAGAGGTTTGATTCTAGAATGGAAATAATGGTTATAAACTCACCTAGTACTCAACAACTACCAAGTCTTATCATAAAAATAGAGAACAACACTTCACAAGGAGAAGAAAGAACATTATAGTTATTGTAAGCTACCTCGATCTTTGAACAGAAAGTAGTTAACCTCACAAGAAGTTTGATGTGATGATGAAATCAATATTTGGGTAATCATAGGAACTAGCACCACAAAATAAATAGGTCTTTGGTCATCACAAGAAGTTTTACATGGTATAACCCTCTGAGAGGGAAATATCCACAAAGCAATTAAGCCATTCATATATAAATATACAAACCTATAAGCCATTCTTAACCTATAATTGTCATTTTTCATCTATAAATCAACAAGCTTCTGTATTAATTAGGTACCTAGTTTGGTTTACCTGAAGAATGCCTAGTGTTAATTAGCCACAAGGGTTTTTGTAATTTCCATGTTCATGTAAGAATTGAATTGTTTGTAATATTTTTGCATGATAACTTGGTTTGATATGCAAGTAATATTTATTTCAAGTGGCACCATGAATGATCATAACCTGCAGAATCAACTCTTAGCTTGTTGTACCTTTGGATAACATGGTAATTTTTTTATCCGAATGTTCTTGTGCTATTTTTCTGCCGATATGTTGATGCAAGTGTAGCAGGAAATGATGTATATGAATATGAAAGTAATAGTTGCAATTTATGAGGTAACTCATATTATAATTTTCTGAATTGGTGATTTCATAAATCATTATTGGCCTAAAATAACTTTCAAAACATATGTTCTTCAGATCAAATCAATTGGCAAATTTAAGGAAACAAACATAATGAGGGTATCTCAACATGAGATATCTTAATGCGCATGCTGGAAGAGTACAATAAATATGTAATGCGCAACTTGGCTCAAGGTTACACAAGGAGGGACCTTGGAGCTAGCTATGTGAAGGTCAGTTTACTCTTGCAACTTAAAATTAGTTAGATTTTATAAGGTCTCAGAACTTCACAACTACTATTTCTGATCAGTTGTTCATTGGTAAATTTTATAGCTTCACAACCTCAGTACAAATTAGGTACTTAAATCTTTACATCTATCACAATTCGTTTATGTATTGCAACTTTCAACTTTTCAGATTATCTATCTCAATTTCTGTGTTTTGCAACTTTGAACTTTTCAAATTTAAAAAGTTCAAAGTTAAAAAACACAGAGAAGTTGAGATAGATGTAAATATTTAATTACCTACCTAGTACTGAGGTTGCGAAGCTATAGAATTTACCAATTAACAACTGATCAAAAATATCGTCTGTGAAGTTCGGAGACCTTATAAAGTGTTATGAACTTTTGAAATTCAAATTAGCCAAAGACTTATTCATGAGGTTACTATTATCAATATTTGCTCAACATGCTAAAGCATATCTCTTAGGTATCATTGATCATGATTATCTAATAGAAAGAGGTCTAATATGCACTGCTTAGTGGGAAAGACAACTAAGAATGCAAGCTAAATTTCCTTTTTGCACCAAATTCCAATTTTCTCTTCAAGTTTCTTCATTTATATCCCACATTGATATGTGATATAGTTTTTCTATTCTTGATAGTGTTATACTATAATATATTACCATTCCCTCCTCTTCATTTTTGTTCTTCCTCAAGTTATCTTGATTATATTTCTCTGTCACTATAGTAAACTCTTTATTTGTTCAGTTTTTGTATGCTTTGTAACAAGGATGTCTGTGTTCTGGGTTTCCAATCATTAGCTTTATCATGAATCTCCAAATAATTCCACAACACTTCTTCTGTAGCCGTTTTCCTAAATACAAATGACACCTTATGTTACTTATAAATGATTTATGTTGTGTTTATGGCAGCATGGCATGGTTTTTGCAGATTATGAGAGATTGCATAATGGGTGATTTTTCTATATGAGTAACAATTAATTGGTCTCTAAGGGAATTTTCAAATAAATGAAGACTGAAGTGTTTTTAATTTTGAGCATGTGCAACATATTGTGCTTAAAAGTACTTGTGTCTTTGGGAAACAAAGTATGGGTTTATGTTTGCCATCCTATAGAATTGCATGTGTTTCCTTACAATGGCCATATAAGCTTTACATTTATGATAATTTTGTAATAGATATAGTTGTATTTTTTATAGGGAAAGCAATTGAGGGTCAACATGAGCATAACTAAATTGCGTTAGAAGGTGAAGGAGAAACAAGAGCGTGTAGGGAAAAAGGTATGTTGTTTGATTAGTACTTTTTCACTTGAAGTCTTTCTTTGAGTTGATGAAAATATAGTCAATTAATTTATATTGTTATTTGATTGGATTCCTTATTTTAGTAGGTAGGGCACCGTCAGAATCATTCCCTACTTTTGTTGGATTTTTTAAAATTTTCAGTGTTATTAATGAAAAATATGTACATTTGCAGTTACATATGATTGCCACAAGAGCTGGAGTACATCACAGTGAGTGGGTTGAATATGCAGATAGATGGGTGGCTAATTTTCTAGATAAGTCTAAGGAGGGGTGTTATTTAATGGTGAGCATTGTTGTTCTGATTCTAGAATCTAAAAGTCTGCTTGGGTGTTGAGGTCAATTTTTTTAGTAGTTCAAGTGTTTATTTATATGTGGTATTTATCATGTCTTACTTGCATGAACATGCAAATTTCTTTAGTTCATCTATTGTCGGTCTAGAAGTTAGTGTATCAAATAACCTATAAGCTTGTGACCATGTTTGTGGGACACAGGGACCCAGGATGGGTAAATTCATCCCAGGGACATGTGGAGAAATCCCACAAGTTTTAGGAAATGTTGTGGTAAAAGTCAGTGTCCTCAGCAAAGGGGATATTGTTCATAATAAATATTGACATTTGCATGTAATTTGTAACAATCACACTATTTTGTGTTTATTTACCTCTTACAAAGGCCATTAGGAAAAGCTAATTGGGGGAAGGCACCCCCAATGTTTTGGGCAAGTGCCCATGTGTCACCACAAAATGAAAATTATCACCATTTCTTGGGAAACATCCAATCTCATGTCTCTTTGAGTTATTAGAATCGGACCAGAACTGGTGGAACTGGTTGGTCTCACTGGTGGCACAAAATCGGTGTTGACACCTAATCCTCAGTGATTGGGGAACTGAATGTGAACAGTCATTGAGAAGATGAACTGAAAAATCACATTCATGTATATATTAGATAGCTGGCTAAATGAATAAACACATTAGTTTTGTCGAGTTACTCCTGGCCTGACATGGTATAAGAGCACAGGAACCAGGTTCTATTTTTAACCTTGCTTTGTAACTCCTGTCCACTGCCTTCCTTCTGCTCGTCTGTCCCACACCTGAAGGAAACCCCTGCCTGAAAGAAACGTTGTCGTTGCATACCTAACATCTGAGAGAGTGCCTAAAGGTAACTCTCTTGTATCAGCGTGAGCGTGATGCGCACTGGACAATTTCAATTCGAATAACAGCCTTAGCATCATCTTCTTCAAGGCGTTTCAATGCTCTTACTTCAGGTATTTTGACATTAAAGCTAAGCGCAACCTGCTATATTTTAATTTTTAAAGACGAAATCTAGTAAATTTGTTCTAATTGATGGGTTGCGTAGAGTAAAGCAGGTGTTGATGCAGACTGTTGGCCAATTGTGACTCGCAGAATGTTGAATCGAGATGCGTTGTTTCTTGAAATAGTGGGAGTCCTTTTCTTGCGCAGCCGTGATGTTTTAACATCTGGGGAAATAAATTTGGATTGGATTGTTTTAGTATAACTATTATTCCTCCTCCCTGTATCAGTCTTTGCTTTATCCTCAGACTCGGTGGTATCAAATGCTTTGTTTATTAAAAAGCCATGGGAGTTACTATTAATGCTTCTGTTCTTTCACATTTGATAGTTATATAAAGGTAGATAGAGCAGAGGACGTTATTTGGAAACTGTGTCCTCCCTTTCCCAGATGTGCATTTATCGGAATTTTATCGAGAAGCTTTTACAGGGATATTTTTCGATATATGGTATTTTTCAATATGGTGGTTGAGGGATTTGTTTGGAAGAGGCTGGAAGTTACTGTTATTGTATCGGATTCTCTACTTCAGTTATATTAGAGTGAAATACTCTACTTGAGCTGCATTAGAGTCAAATACTTGAGTTGCTGAGTTACTTCTTTGAAACGGTGGTGTGTTCCATCCATACTATTGTTGAATACGCAGTTTGCAGTGCAATCCATATGTACAATTTTTGAATACACAGTTTGTAGTGCCATCCATATGTACAATTTTTTAATACGCAGTTTTCGAAATTGTTGATTGTAATGCTTTAGAAACACACATGATGTTCATTGCAATATATATGAAACGTTGTCTGAGAATGTCTCTAACTGCTGTTTGAAGAAATGCACATGGTTATGTAAGCTGATATTTTAAAGGATGATTGATATATGCATAGCGCAGTTTTGATATGTCACTGTTTTACACGTTGTTTGATTGAATTCCATCATACCTTTAGATGCCGAGGATAGCAGCAGAAAATTTGATTATATAGCAGCAGAAATATTTTTTCATAAGAGAATTTTTTTTTTGCCATCAGGAGTATTAATATATCAGCAAAAGTTTTTTATATCAGCATAAGTAATTTTTTACAGAATGAATCAATCATCTCTATGATAGGAATAGTTCTCACTGGCAAGGAGAACTATCCTGACTGGTCCCGGATGGTACAACACACCCTCATTTTCAATGAGCTGTGGAAAGGAATGTGTGTCGGAGAAGGAGACAGTGACCCAGAAAAGCCTACATCAGACAAAGAGCTCGCCATCTGGGAAAACAAGAACAGCAAAGCGTATGCATTAATCGCAGCATCTGTAAATAAGGAGGTGAGTCGTCACATTTCAACATGTTCAACTGCCTTTGAAGCTTTACAAAAGCTGAAAGAGCTCTATGACTCACATTCTGCACTTGAAGTCGTCCAACTTATGATTAAACTCTTCACTCTTGAATTGCAAAATAATGATCCTCTTGCTCTTGCATCTGAAATAAAATCTATAGTGCATGATATCAAATCCACTAAAGTTGAGCTGGATATATCTCTTATTGCTTTTCTCAAGGCACTGTATCCTACATACTCCAATTATCTTGAGTCTTTGCAAGCAAATGGAAATCTCAAGGATATAACCTTTGACTCTCTTGTGAAAAAGTTTGCTGAAAGAGAAAAAGCCTTTGGAAAGAAGACAGTCCCTGAATCTTCAGAAGAGACTGTATGCCTGGCTAATAAAGAAAAATATCCTGCTCAAGATTCTAGAAGAGGAAGAGGTGGACGAAGAGGAAGAGGAAGATACTTCAGAGGCAAGAGGAAGATACTTCAGAGGTAGGGGGGCAGACATTCTCAAGGAGAAAAGGCAGATTTACATTGTATTCGCTGCAAAAGAAATGGATCACATGATGCCTCTACATGCAAGCTACCATGGGACAAAATTGAGAAGAGAAGAAACCAACAGAAAGGTAAAACTGATGATACAGACAAAGGTAAAGCACGTGAATCCGCTCACTATGTTGAGGCACAATGTAACATTGGA